>JAHBCN010003133.1:0-79223 GCA_019359885.1 Listronotus oregonensis
AAAAGATCTTTTTTTCTGATTTCAAATATATATACATTGATGATATTTGTATAAACCATTTTTGGATATTTTAGGTTAAATCATTAATAAATTAGAAAAAAAGTTTCATATTAGCATCAAGAAAGCCATGGAAACAATAAAATTGTTATGTTGCTGAATTTGGTTAGGGTTTTCTCTGGACCAATAATGTTTATTTTTGTGATTAAACATTCTTGCTAAAGTGAAGGAAGACTTGTCGGTGAATAGAATTTTATTTAAAAACTTTGGATCCTGTTGCATAAACCTAGCTATTTCCAATGCATACTTAGGTCGGTCCTGCATGTTTTGTTCAGGAAGATTCTGAACGGACATAAATTTATAAGGATAAAATTTGTTAAATTTTAAGGTTAAATAAATTTTATAATCTGTTTTATTAAGTTCAGATGCCGCATCCGAGATTGATATTTCAGGATTTTCTAAAATTATATAGTAATTAGTGCTAGTCCAATAGAAAAAGTATAATAATTATCCTGAAAAAACGAGGATATCCAAAACTTTGTTTTCATTTCGTGCTGCAGTCCTTTTCTTCATTTTAAAGCTTTTTCGTTCAATAAACTTTCTTACTATGTATTTAATAATATCTATAGATGGTACCTGTTGTTAAGGATATAATAAGTAATATTCCCTTAGCACTGGCGTCACATTATTATTGTTACCATAAAAAAGATGCATATTTTTGTTCTTCTGAATAGCCCATCGACAAAAAAGCAATGCAAACTACTTTTAATAGTTAAAATGATAAATTTCAACTTTTTACAATATCAATACGTCAAATTTATTAAAACAATTTTATTGTTTTCATAGCTTTCTTGATACTAATATGATTTTTTTAAATTTATTTATATTTTAAGCTTAAATATCTCAAAAATGGTTAATTCAAATATCATCAATGTATATATATTTGAAATCAGAAAAAAAAAGATCTTTTATTGTAGCGCATAATATACAGGGTGTTCCATTTAAAAAAGTTGAAGTTGCATATATTTTTCTATTTTTTAATTGCGATATTTTTTAATTGATAATTTCAAAAGATAATATGAAAAAAAACCTACAATTTTTATATAAAACATTTTTTTCTGTCTTCAAAAATAAAGGCTCCAGAAGCCACGTAAATATAATCAAAGACCCTGTACTGTCGTACTTATAATTAATAACGCGCTCATTAAAATAATGTTCAATTTTGAAACCCAATAATTTGCTAGCTATTATGTTAATGTTTTGACGATTTTATGCCAAATTATGTTCTATTTTTTATTTTGTAGCCAGGGGTGGATTTACGCAAAGGCTAAAGCCTAGGGCGGTAAATATTATGGGCGGCAAATTTATATTATATTCCATTATGAAATTTGATTGGTTTAAAGAATTGTTATTTAATTTTCTGTATGTTTTACTTTTGTTAAATTGGTTTATTAAATTTAAATAAGAATTACTAGTGTGGTTTACATTCTTTTAATGGTAAATTTTTCGTTTTGATATCCAAAAATTATTGGCCCTGCTTGGCAACCCTATTACACAGACAATATGGATAATTTTAAAAAAAAAAAAATGTTTCGCACATTTTATGTGCGCCTAGTATAAGTAATTAAATTTACTAAAGGTATTGCAGGGTTTAATTTATTTACCTTTTGATTCATCCTACTAATATTTACTTTCCTTGTCTTCCATGGGCGTATCCCGTCGTGGGCTCAGGGTGGGGCAGCAGTCTAAAATAATATGTAATTAGCAAAAATTTTACACCCTATAGAACCCTGTATCTGTATGTATAATTCGAATTATCCAACACTTTCTTATTGCTCACCTACCTACACCACGAAATCTTCCATCCAAAAATGTGTCTCTAACTTTAGTCGTTTGGGCTCTGGGCGTATGCCAATTTGTTACTCAGTCAATTTAGAGGTTTATATCTATCTATAGATAGTACTTTCAGGTACAGTAAGTAAACAATTACATATAGGTATTATAGGTTGTTTATTTATTTAGGTAATTACTAATTTCATAATATTACTTTAAGAGAAGCCGGCGTGGGTTCTGGCACAACCTCCTTAGCACTTCGGTTTCCAATTTATTTTTCGCTTCGGCGATCCTTATCCTGTGAACACTCAGCATACAGAGATCGCTCAGACGATTTTCACTCATGGTGGAGCGAAGCCACGTCTTGACACGCCGTAACGTACTGAAAGACCTCCCTATAGTACAGGTCGTACACGGTTGCAAGCGCAGTTTTTATGCTCGGATAAAACATTTCTAAAACCTTTATCAGTTCTGCCACTTCCATGTCTTTTAGAACATTCGATGCCATATTTTTTCCCACCAAGTAGTACCACAGTTCAGCCTCGCTGTGGAAACTACCACTTAAGTTATAACACTCACGGAAGGCCTCTGGTTTTTCCAAAAATTATTTGAATGTCATTTGCAACATGTTATATGAGTGCAATGAGATCAAAAAATATGCCGGTAAGTTGTTCTCCGAGAAACGCTCTTCCAATGACATAATTAGCGGGTCTAGGTAGGGAATAATCAACAAAAAATGTGTCGATGATTCTTTTAATGTGATTCGCAGATTACAGATATTAGGTATTGTAGTTAGTACCTAGATAATTAAGTTTTTTAAGTTTGATTAGGTAAATTACAGGTGAGACAAACTGTGGCTACGCCCATGTTGTCTTCTAATATTACGACATTAATTTAAAAAACACTTAAACCACCAGTTTTTTTAGTTGATAAAGTAAACGCCTTTAATTTTAAAAAATGGTTACTCATTTATTATTTTATATTTTTGACGCAAGAATATGAAAATTAAAACGTTTCATTTACGTTTTTTAAGTTCTACCGGGCAAAGATTAAATACTTTGGGCGGACTCTCATTAGAAGGCGCAATAATGACTTAATTGCTTGCTTTTGATGAGTTAAGTTAGAGATAAATATTTTTCATCATCATTTACTCTGTACCAGAATACAAGGTAAAGAAATTGTAACTTAGCTTGTGGTATAACGGTAGAGCGATAGAATTACTTGATATACATTGCGAGTCTCTCAAATGGAATAAATTAAAAATAAGTTAAAAATGCTCGACCCCGTCGATTACTATTTTTAGACCCGTTTTTTCTTTCATGAAAGAATTACTTATACAGTATGTCCTAAATTTGAGATGTGATGTCATAGGTGATTTTTTTAAATTTAAACCCAAGCTTTTTTAAGAGTATTTTAAAAGCGCATGTCAAGTTATACATAACTGCCGAATTTTCAAATTTTTTGTCTATGTCGTTTTTGAGTCGTCAAAGAGTTTTCGATCCTCGTCCTCATGAATCGATCCCGCATGTTCAAAGTTCGGAATTCCGAAAAAAGAATTTAAAACTTCCTTATGGCACACCCTTTATTTTTAAAAGTCACATCGGATTACGTTATTACGTAATAGTATTCTACGTATTTAGCAGTGGTGTAGCTATCCGAGGGCCAGGCGGTGCAGTGCACCGGGGCCCCCAAGCTCATGGGAGCCCCCGGTCCCTAAGCGATCTTCAAAAAAGTTAAATAAATACTCTACTCACATAAAAAAAATCGACTTTTTTGCTCCATGCCACGAAATTTCTAATAGCTTGAACTAAACTTGCAACAGGGCTTTAAGTATGGCATCTTAGGTTAATGCATTATAAATCATAATAAGAAGTTTACATATCCTTCCTTTACAGTCGCTACACACAGTGGCGGATTTACACATTTTCCGCCAGTAGGCTATTCAAATTTGCCGCCCCTACCGACCTCTACAATTCGATACTGTAGTTTGCAATCATGTAAATTAGATTTGTTTTGTCAATGTAATTGTAACCTTATGATTTGTGCAATATCGTTCTAATTAAACCACCTTTTTCTCGTAATTATTATGAATGTACGAACTGATGTTCGTAGATTATTTTTACAACCCAATCATTTAGTTAAGATTGCACAGGAAATGGTCTTTGGATATATTTCTGAGTTAATAAAAGCTCAATTAGGTACTATTAAAAAGGTGGGGTAAGATATGCCCTTATACTACTTACACAACATTGTACATTCGGGAAACGTAATTAAACAGTATAAGAACAATATAATTATCTGGTAACAATCCAGCTGATACTGGAAATGAATAACTAATAATTATGTGTCTGCAAAATATTTAGAAACAATAAGTAGAGCATCTCTCTTTTCATCAGCTAGTAATGGATATTCTTCTTTGTTTATTGTAGGATCTAAAATATACGCCAAAGAGTGAAAGCTTTTTACATACTGCTCTACAACTACAACCTAGTTTGCCCACTTTCTTTTTTATAAAATCCTGCCAAATACTTAATTCCTTTCTGCCCCGGCTTGCCCAAAGGTTTTGATAGATTAATCCCTAAAGCAAAAATATTACTGATAACTAGTGATGGGATAATTCGAATAAAAAATAATTGATAATTCGATTATTGAAATAATCGCTATCATTCGATTATTCAGATTTAATTTGAATTACGAAAAATAACCTGTTTCCACAGATTTGATGACGCATTGCGACAATGGCGAGACTTTTCAAAAAGAAAAGATCATAAAATCATTTATGTCACTAAAATCTAAAATAATGAATAATCATGTTAATCGGAATGCCTGCTGTGTAAACTGTGAACTCAGCATCAGCATTATCTTTTCACTCTTTTTTTTCAAGTTTTCGTCGTTTTCCGACAACGAATAAAAGAAACTATTGAAATTATAATAATTCAAGCAAGCAGCGAAAATGTATTAGATTATAATCGGAATCGGAATTCATATCGCACGACGCATATCCAATTATGGCAATTATCCACATTAACCTATAGTATATAGTGTTTAGTTACATTCAGGAATCAGGAATTTAAAATGATTAAAAAACAATATTATATAATTCGAGTTATAATAATCCGATTATTGTAATAATTCATAATGCAATAATTCAATTCTTAAAATAATGCGATTATGCCCATCACTACTGATAACTAAAATAAGTGCGTATCGTTTATATAGCCGGGCATTTTCTGCCAGTTGTTACAAGTTTCGACAAAGAGGCAAACTTGCAATACTACGTGGACGAAGTTTTCACTAGTAATACCATTAGAAATTATTTCCGGAAATTTTTTCGAGCTCACGAATATTTTGAAAAATATAATTTTCTCAAAATATTCGTGAGCGAGAAGGAATTTCCTGGCATAATTTGATTTCGAATGGTATTTGGTAAGAAAATTTCACACCAATAATTATTGACGTTTATAATAAAAAAATATTGATAGGGAAGCAATGAAAAAAGCTCCCTCTATGGTAAAATTGACATAGAAACACCAGTTTCGGATGTAATATGTCTTATATTACTGTCGAATATTGAGTTTACTTTACTAAAACTGGTAGAAAATTTTATTTTATCGATAAGTCTACCAAGGCTCTAGGTCTACTTTATAACATTTAACCTTTAAGGATGGTTCAAACTTTTTTTACCAATTTTAGTTACATAGAAGCATCAGTTTCGGATGTAATATATCTTATATTACTTTCGAATACTGAGTTTACTTTACTAAAACTAGTAGAAAACTTTATTTTAGCAATAAGTCTACCAAGGGTCTACGTATACTTTATAACATTTAAGCTTTAATATATCTTACATTACTTTCGAATATTGAGTTTACTTTACTAAAACTGATAGAAAATTTTATTTCAGCAATAAGTCTACCATAGATCTATGCCCTATAAAACCTAGGCGTTACGGATGTTTCAAACTTTTTTTTACCAATTTTGGTTACATAGAAACACCAGATTCATATGTAATATATTTTATATGATTTTCTAACATTAAGTTTGCTCTACTAAAGCTGGTAGAAAATCTTATTTTAGCAAAAAGTCTACCATGCAAAGATCTATATTTCATAACACCTAAAGACGGCATCCAGTTTCGGATGTAATATACCTTATATTTTTTCATAACATTGACTCTAGTTTACTAAAATTGGTAGAATGTTTTAGTAAAAATGTGTGGAAATTCATCAACACAGTCTTTAATATTGTATTCGTTTAGGTAATATGTATTTTAAAAACGCTAGGTTAAAAATAATTTATATTGTTCATTATATTTTAATTCTTGAGGCTTTTTATTGAATCTGTATTACTAAAATAGTTATAAACTATTTTAGTTTTTTCTTTTTATATATCTGCGGCGATCTAGCATCTGGCAAAATACCGACTAATTATTATTGGTTTTATCTAGAAGGCTATGCTTATTTTGAAGACAACTGTCAACATAAATGTTTCTATAAAAAGCTTTGTTAACCTTGTAGACTTGCTATTGATTGTTCATCGAAAAATTAAGTGTTTTTTTCTTTGGAATGAATAGTTTTGCAAAATATAACACTTGCATTTTATGCAAACAAATATCGGATGTCAAAACACATCACCGTACTATGCCCTTTTTGGAACAGTTAGTTGCAGAATACGACAGTGAATTAGAAGAGGATAATTTGTTCTTGATTGTTTAACGATTTCTTACTAAAAAATCAAGAAAATATAGATTGCTACGAAGACAAGAATTAAACAAAATTGTTTCTAAATATTATCTCTATTATTTAAAACACAGTAGTCCAAGAAAATAGGTGCTGAAATAAGGAATTTGAGGTTAAAACTTGAATTTTTGATATAAGTTACTTTGAAGAATCTAAAAACGAACTGTATTTTTTTATGCATTTCCGGGAAGGGGTGAAAAAAAAATAAAAAAGTGTTTTTTTATGAAATTTTAAGGAAACGGATAAGTCCTAAAAAAAAGTTTTAAATTAAAGTTGTAGAACGTAAAATTTTACATAAAAATGTTCCTATAACTTTTTTTCCTAAAATTGAAATTAACTGCAACTTTTCAAAATTATAATGTTGGAAAATTGAAAAAAGTGATAGTTTTTTTTTAATAACTTATATGATTAACAACTTTAATTCTAGACAAAAAATCATATTTCCCTACGCGACTGCAAACTTTGCACCATTCTTTAACCCCTATCTGGTTAAACCTAGTACGTGTTAATTTTTCCACATCGGCTAGGTGGAAAGTCGTATTATTTGGGGCTACCCAGTTTTTAACTTGTGTCCAGATTTACTCAATGGGGTTTAACTCTGAATGATATGGGGAAAGTCTCAATACATTGTGTCCATGTTGTTCCATAACACTATCGAGTAATATATCGAAAATATATCCTTACTACTTAGAACTATTTTGTAAAGCTCTGGCTTAGTTACGGTCTCAGAAAACTCGAAATTCATAAAACGAAGTGAGAAAGAATACATTAGAAAGAGATGATACGATGCGGTTTTGTCGATGATTCCCTCCTAGAATAAGCAATGTTGCCAGATGTTTTCTAATAATTTGTTATTATTGAAGGTTTTTTCCTATTTACCAGAAATAAAGTTTTTTTATGGAAAAAACTAACCAGAACTAGCAAACAAAAACTTCCAAACTATTACCTAGTTCTGGTTAGTTCCTGGTTAGTTCTCGTTACCTTTTCCTCGTTCAATTGTAAATTTTCCTTATTATAAATGCGCCGCCGAACAAAATTTAAATCCTATTTTTTTTTAATCCGACAACGTCGCAAAATCTGGCCTTTTACATAATCTAAAAACATATCTAGTATTTTTTCGACTCTTAATTTCATTTTTCTCTGCAAAATTGCATTTTTGTTTTTCTTTTTAAGTCTACAAAATGGTTTTTTTATCATTTTCAAATCGAGAGGACTAAACGACACGGGCCCAAATTTTTAATTTGGAACATTAATTATGAATTTCTATTTACGTCTAGAAAAATTCCGCACATGGATCTCCAACTAATCGCAAGCTGAGGTGGGCGCAGTGCATTCACGTTACTGATGACGCGGTCGGTGGCTTCAAGTCTCAGCGCGGGTACATGCGCCAGTTGTTCTTAATGAGCCCCTGTGTGTTTACAATATTTTTCAAAGTGAATTGTAAACAAAATTTGAACTCCGTTTTGTGTTTTTTTTTAATATATTTTTATTATTAAAAATTTTCAGGTGTTTTTTTTCAGTTGTTATTGGAAGTTGGTTATTACTGTTAATTTAAAAAAGTTAATTATTCAAGTGATATTTAATTTTATTTTGAGAAACCGCATGTTCAACTGTTCAACACATGCTGTTAAAAATTGGAAAATTTATTTTTAATTGTACTTAAAATATAGTGAGTTGACTGGAGATAACAAAATGAGAAGTGGTGGAAATTGTTCTAGGTTAAAACTTGCATTTTAAATTTTTAACTAATTTTTTAATTTTGCAATGAAAGTGTTACATTTTTCACCAAATTTTACTGCACATATATTTTTTTCAAAATTAAACTAATTTTTCTTTATAAATGTATTTTAGTTCCTTATCGGTCATGAAATATTTACATTATAGTGATGTGTAATTATCGTTTCAAATACCTTTAATGTTCAACAACAATTTTTATAAATATTAAATTTGTAAATAATTCTTTATGTTAAATAATTTTTTGATTTAATGTATACAATTCCTTATAAATCAAATATTTGTTTATATATCACAAGCAAATACTCCATGACATTTCAATGTAAATAATAAGAATTAGATAAATCAAAAATTCCACAAGAAAAAAATTGCTTTAGTAAATTATATATTCGTGGTATATTCTATGCAATAATATTTTTTATTATTGAATTTTTTAAAACAATATAGTTGACATTTCTACCTAGGTTGATTGATAATCACTGGTCAACATTTGACTTCGAATGGTACACCGCACGAAACTAGGGTTTCTAAGAGTTTTTGGGGTCGCTGATTCCGAATCCGAGGTCGGTTAAGGTCCATCACATCAGGCTCAAGGTCATTTGATGGTCAAACTAAGAAAACACAGAGAAAAAAATTGAAAAAATTCATATATAAGTTTTTGAAGTCCCTGAGTCCAAATTTGGGCTTCACTTCAAGGTCATACTAAAAAATTGTTTGAATGTTTCTGGGGTGGCTAGGCCGAATCCGTGCTTTGTTTGACCTTCAGGGTCGCTTAGACGCCACTCCAAGATCATTTCAACGTGATACTAAGTATAAATCTATAATAACCTTTAAAAAAATCAGAAAAAAATTATCTTTAAATTTTTAGGTTTGCTAAGGATAAATATGTAGTCGGTTGACCTTGATTTTAAGGTAATTTGAAAGTCAACAGAAAAAAACATATTTATAGGATTTTAGGTTGTTGATTCCGTATACAGACTTAGTTTAGCCTTCGAGGTCAAACAGTGGGCATTTCAAGTTTTACTGAGGTAAAATCTGTAAATGACCTTAAAAAATTTGAAAAAATTTGTCTATTAATTTACTTATTAAAGGAAAATCAGAAACAAAAACAAATAAGAAACAATGAGTTAAAAAAGTAGCTAACAAATGGCTCATGTGTACCGCAAGAGATTAGCTGCAATGAGGTGATATAAATACCACAAAAAATGCAGGCGTTGGTCTATGTAGAGCTAAAAGTTTGCAGGTTCAGGTTCAAACTTTGAGACCTTTTTATGAATTTATTCTTAAATCATTTAAAAATTTTACCTTCAAGTGATCTTAAAATTACCTTGAAGTGGCGTCTTGTCGACCTTGAAGGTCAAACAAAGCACGGATTCGGGCTTAACGACCCCAAAAACCTTCATACATTTTTTCCACATTTTTTTCTCCGTGGTTTCACAGTTTGATCTACAATTGACCTTAAAACTAAGACCGTCTTTAGGTTTGGAGTTAGCAAACCGAAAAACCCATAGGCCAATTTTCTCAAATTTTTTAATGTCATTTATATATGTAACCTCAGTATGACCATGAGATACCCTTAAAGTGACCTTGGGATAACCTTTAAAGTCACAGTAATCCTGGATTTTTACTCAACGACACTAAAAACCTAATTATATATATTTTTAAAATTTTCCCGTTTTTTTCGCAGTTTCACTTTCAAAGGAACTTGAAACTAAGGGCATAGAGGTCGACCGTCTTCAGATTTGAAGCTAGCAGTTCGAAAAACCTATAGACCATTTTTTAGATATTTTTAAGGTAATTTACATATTTAACCTCAGTATGACCTTAAGATGACCTTGAAGTGACTCTGGGATGACCTTTAAAGTCAAAATAAGCCCAAATTTCGACTCAGGGACCCCAAAAACCTATATATGATTTTTAAATTTTTTCCTTTGTATTTTCCCAGTTTGACCATCAAATGACCTTGAACCTGATGTGATGGACCTTAACCGACCTCGAATTCGGAATCAGCGACCCCAAAAACTCTTGGAAACCTTGGTTTTGTGCGGTGTACCATTTTAGTCAAATGTTGACCAGTGTTATCAATCAACCTAGGTAGACAGGCAACTATATTATTTTAAAAAATTCAATAATAAAAATATTATTGCATAGAATATACCAAGAATATAATTTACTCGGGCAAAGTTTTTTTTGTGAAATTTTTGATTTATCTAATTCCTATTATTTACATCGAGATGTCATGAAATATTTGCTTGTGATATATAAACAAATATTCGATTTATAAGGAACTAGATGAAAAGCCTGTCTCAGCCAGGCGAGAGACAATATTAAGTAGCCTCTGTCTCCGTGAGACGCCTTCCGTCGCTAACGGTAAAAAAACGCTTTTTTGCTCCTATTTTTGTCCCAGGGGCAAAAATTCAAAAAACGGGCTTCGTTAGGTTCTAGCCACTGCTAAAGACTACCACTGTGCCAAATTTCATGATTTTAGCTCAAGCCATAACTTCAGAATACGTGGACAGACAAATAAAAAATATACCTACCTCCATATAAATATATCCACATTAGCAAATATATATATATATATATAATTATATAAATATACAAAAATATTTATATATATATAAAAAATTATTTAATAAATATATATTTACATATTAATATTATAATATAGATTGTATACAGGCCATCATACAAAAAAAATTGTATACATGAAATAAAAAAATTATTTAACAGAAAGAATTATTTACAAATTTAATATTTATAAATATTGTTGTTAAACATTAAAGGTATTTGAAACGATAATTACACATCACTATAATGTAAATATTTCATGACCGATAAGGTACTAAAATAAATTTATAAAGAAAAATTAGTAGGAAATTTAATTTTGAAAAAAGTATATGTCCAGTAAAATTTGGTGAAAAATGTAGCACTTTCATTGCAAAATTAAAAAATTAGTTAAAAATTGAGAATGCAAGTTTTAACCTAGGAACAATTTCCACCACTTTTTATGTTGTTATCTCCAGTCAACTCACTATATTTTAAGTACAATTAAAAATAAATTTTTCAATTTATTTTTAATTGTGTTGACCATGCGGTTACTCAAAATAAAATTAAATATCACTTGAATAATTACTTTTTTTAACTCAACAGTAATAATCAACTTTCACTAACAACTGAAAAAAAACCTTTAAATTTTTAATAATAAAAATATATTAAAAAGAAGACACAGAACGGAGTTTAAATTTTGTTTACAATTCACTCTGGAAAATATTGTAAACACACAGAGGCCCATTAAGAACAACTGGCGCATGTACCCGCGCTGAGACTTGAAGCCACTGACAGCGTCATCAGTAACGTGAATGCACTGCGCTCACCTCTAGCTTGCGATTGGCTGTTTCGGAGATCCATGTGCGTAGAGTTTTTTCTATACGCGTGGAATAGAAATTCATAATTAAGGTCCCTAATTAAAAATTTGGGTCCGGTGTCGTTTAGGTCCTCTCGATTTGAAAAAAAAATAAAAATTACAGATAAAAAGAACACATTTTTTTAGTCGATTTGATAAGGGAAAAAGATCTAAAAAATGCATTTTTGCAGAGAAAAATGAAATTAAGAGTCGAAAATATACTAAATATGTTTTTAGGTTATGTAAAAGGCCAGATTTTGCGACGTTGTCGGATCAAAAAAAATAGGATTTAAATTTTGTTCGACGGCGCATTTATAATAAGGAAAATTTACAATTTAACGAAGAAAACCAAACGAGAACTAACCACGAACTAACCAGAACTAGGTAGTAGTTTGGAAGTTCTTGTTTGCTGGTTCTGGTTAGTTTTTTCCATAAAAAAAACTTCATTTCTGGTAAATAGAAAAAAACCTTCAATAATAACAACTTATTAGAAAACATCTGGCAGCATTGCTTATTCAAAGAGGGAATCATCGACAAAACCGTATCGTATAATCTCTTTCTAATGTATTCTTTCTCACTTTGTTTTATGAATATCGAGTTTTCTGAGACCTTAACTAAGCCACAGCTTTACAAAATATTTCTAAGTAATAGGGATAAATTTTGAAGTGTATATATTCGATAGAGTTATGGAACAACATGGACACAATGTATTGATACGACTTTCCACCTAGCCGATGTGGAAAAATTAACACATACTAGGTTTGACCAGATAGGGGTTGAAGAATGGGGCAAAGTTTGCAGTCACGTGGGCAAATATGAATTTTTTTCTCTAGAATTAAAGTTGTTATTTATATAAGTAATTAAAAAAAACTATAAGTTATTTCAATTTTCCAACAATTTATGATTTTTTAAAGTTGCTGTTATCCCCTAGCTTCTAGCTACCCTATCTCAGTTAATTTCAATTTTAGGAAAAAAAGTTATAGGAACATTTTTTTGTAAAATTTTACGTTCTACAACTTTTAAGTAAAACTTTTTTTTCTAGGACTTATCGTTTTCCTAAAATTTCAAAAAAACTTCTTTTTTTTTTTTTACCCCTTCCCGGGGATGAATTCAAAAAAAAATTACGGTATGTTTTAAGATTCTTCAAAGTAACTTATATCAAAAATTTAAGTTTTAACCTCAAATTCGTATTTCATGACCTATTTTCTTGGACTAACAGGCATTTAGTTAACAGAAGTTATCATTATTCGCCTTTAAAAAAGAAGGAAGTAGAAAAAGAATTTAAGGTATATTTAGAAATTGTTGCGAAATCGTTTGTCTCTAAGAATAAATAAATTATAATATACTTATTAATATACTTATTTTTATAAAGTTGTGTATTGTCAATTGTCACTTTTTCTTAGGTCAAAAAATTTCCACTATAATACCGTCTAGGGTACCCCAGGGAGAAAAAATTTCCGAAAAAAAAAACATTGAGAAATGTTTGTATTTCATTGGTCGAAAAATGTTGGTGTGAAATTTTCACGTTAATACAAGTTTCGACAAAGCGCAAACTTGCAAAAACTACGAACGTAATTTGCATATTAAAACTTCCCCAGTTTTGCTTCGAATCTGTACCATTCCTGCCTAAAAATATTTGTTTACTTAACAAAACAAAATATAAGAAGTAAGAAATATTTAAAAATAATGATATTTGTAAAAGGTGGTAAATTTTTTCAAAAAAATCAAAAAAAATCATGATTTTTTTCTGGCTATAGCATCAGCTGAATCGCCTTCTCAACAACCTGTTCTTTCCCAAAAGAGTAGCAGGTGCTTTTAATAAGCATCAAATATTTTTTGTTTGGATTTACCTAATCACTGATGATAATCCTTAAGACCCTTAGAACAGTTACCCAAACAGTCACAGGCATGTTATACTATTAAACCGTTACTAATGGAAAAACAAAAGATTCATTAATTTTAAATCAGCGTTTAAAATAATTTCATGTAGGTACCGAAATAATATGAGAAAACAATCTATTATATCGTTCTTTATTTATAGTCATTATCAAATTAAACATACTCCATTAAATTTTTTGTTAATTTAATTGTAGAAACTTAACTGAAACCACTAAATTGCTGACGCATTTCTCACGCTACAATTGCCATACCGTATTTTCTTAAATTAATTTGCATAATTAAGAACTTATGATTTAAGGATTAAAAGAGGTCGTGTAATATGATTTTTTTCAAGTATTTTAAGTGCTTGCTTAAGATTAACATGTACGAAACAAATATATTTTATATTCAATTTTTTTGTAATAATTATTTTTAAACCAATTGTTTTATCGTATTAAGCAACAAAAACTGATGGGTGTAATTTTTAAATCTTTTATACAAGGCGTTCGAAAAATGCACCGCCAAATTGCGGGAGAAGATTCCTCATTGAAAAATATTTTTAAAAAATCTATAAATATGGCTCTGAAAATGCATAGTTTCTAAGATATAGGGTGTTAAACTTTTTAAAAAATCTATTTTGTTTTTGTAATTGTCTAAAATACCATGTAGTCAATTTTTTTGAAATTTTTCAGTGTTATTCCTAGTAATAAGGGCCTAAAAAATGTACCCCACTAACTTTTGTGCAATTTATTAAATTAAGCAACCAAAAATACAATTTTTTTGTCTCTTGGTATTTTTTCCTATCTTGCTTCGTGTTCAAGAAGTCTTTGGATTACATTAATAGTTAATTCTAGTTAAAAATTAAAATTATTTTTTTAATTTTTTTTATGGGGTGTAGACTTGCAAACAATTGGTTTTAATGTTTTTTCTCGAAAACGAAGCCAGATAGGAAAAAATATTAAGAGACAAAAACGTTGTATGTTTAGTTGCTTAATATTTATAAAAATTGTTTTCTATAATGTGTCTCCTGAGACGCTACTGAACTTAATAATTTTAATTTAACGGGGCCTAAATTAGACGCTTATTAATAGAAATACAACTGACAAATGTTAAGAAAATCGGCCACAGGGTATTTAGGATAATTATAAAACAACTATTTAAAAAAAAAATGTTTAACACCCAACTATGCGTTTTCGAAGCCATATTTATAGACACTTTTTTTATACTTTTCAAAAAGAAATTTCCTCCTGAAATTTGGCCGTGCACTTTTCGAACACCCTGTATAAAAATGAATAAAATATAGCATACGGGATGTTTTATTGGTTTAACTTGGCATAAGATAAGAAAATCAATCATATTACCAGATGTGGTACCCAAATAATTTTATTAAAAAGCATTTCCTACATGAATCCAAATATTTCTATTTAGACAAACACAGAACACAGACGCCTTTATTTACCCAGTCAGTACAATTATTTTTTCGATATGGATATTTGCCAACACTAGTTTGACGCTGGCAACAGCGCATTGACTACATACCTTTTTGTACACTAATGTTGTCAAAAAGCTTTTCCAACCAGTGAGGATCTGCGATTAAAAACTACAGAGCTTTTTCCAGGAAAGGCGTTTCTAACTCTCGGGGATAAAGAAAAAATTCACCTCGCATTTAGTTTTGCCGTGAAAGTGTAGTTTTGAAGTCTATAGTGATTCCCAACCTTTTTTTAGAATTACTTTTTTTAATGTTGGATAATTTACTATGGTTTAATGCCAGACTCTGGAAATTATCATTTGAATGCGCTGGCAAAATGAACACCTAAAGGAGTTCGAGCCAATTATTTATAGCCAGCAAGCAATGTTGTCAAATGTGATTTCTTCAAATGAGCCTAACGGCTGCAACTTAGTTCGCCGGCTTACTAAATTTTTGTTGCTTTAGTAAACAAAGTTTAAATTCTAAAAGTATTTTCTAAAACTGTTCACTTACACTATATATACATATGTCAAGTCTAGCAAACTCTGCGCATGAGTCAGGACTAAAATGAAGGATGATTACGACACGGGCATTTTCCCGGAGAGTTGGAAAGCTGCGCGTTTGCAACCTGTCCCCAAAAAAGGATCCAAAACTCTCCCTTCTAACTATAGACCTCTATCTCTTCTTTCAGTTGTTTGCAAAGTAATGGAAAAATTCATTAATTCCCAAATCTTAAAGTATCTGGAAAAAATAAGATATTACATGATAGACAATATGGATTCCGTCACAGTAGATCCACAGCTGATCTTCTTTCCTTTGTCTCACACAACTGGAATAAAACCCTTGAGTTTCTTGGTGAATCCCAGATCGTTGCTCTTGACATATCCAAAGCTTTCAATCAGGTCTGGCATGATGGGCTTCTTAACAAACTTCCTTCTTACGGTCTTCCACCTAAGCTTTGCTCTTGGCTTTCCAGTTTCCTTTCTAATTGACGTATATCAGTTAGTGTAGATGGTCATTCCTCCAGCTTCTACCAAATTAATGCTGGGGTGCCCCAGGGCTCAGTGCTGACACCCACGCTGTTTCTTCTACACATTAACGATCTTCTCTCTTCCACAATCAATCCCATTCTTAGTTTTGCTGATGATAGTACCCTCCAATCTAGTATTCAATTTCTTAAGCCACCATGTAATTCTGACCTATAAAACAAGCTGCGTTGTTAAATTTAGCAATGGACTTAGCAATTGTTAAAGTTAACAACGGTTTAGAATGTTTAACAAAACGTCATTGTCAGTGTTATTCAATGATTTTAATAGGCAACCTGTCAAAATCTGACATTTTGTTAAACATTCTAAACCGTTGTTAACTTTAAACAATTGCTAAGTCCATCACTAAATTTAACAACGCGATCATCACTCGGCCGTTAGCATTCTTAGCAAAGAAGAGCCGTTCGTCTTATTAAGGATCCAGCGCTCACAGAAAGGCTTCCTCTTCTTGCCCACCGTCGAGCTGTAGGGGATCTGTCGCTCTTCTATAGGTATTTTCACGGCTTCTGCTCAGAGGAATTGGCCAGTATAATTTCTTCTCTGGCGGCTCCCAACAGAGCAACACGTAGTGCAACTTTTATGCATCCTTTTACAGTTCAGTTAGAGAAGCCCCGAACTTCCCGCTTTCTTCGTTCCTTCACCCCTAGAGTGTCAAGACTGTGGAACCTGCTGCCCGCAGAAGTTTTTCCTTCTCGTCCCAATCTTCAAATATTTAAGTCCCGTGTGAACAAACTCCCTCTCACCACACTTAAGACACCCACGGTACGTTAGTACTTAGGCATCAGCCAAGTCCCGTGTGAACAAACTCCCTCTCACCACACTTAAGACACCCACGGTACGTTAGTACTTAGGCATCAGCCTTCGTGGACTGTCCCAAGATAAAAAAAAATTAAAAAAACGTTCAAAGTTTCATACACAAAATGTAAACGTTTACCTAATGTTTTTCATTTTTTGACTATATTTTATCGAAAATGGGGGACAGCCTCAATTATTATCTGCTGTTTTTTTATTATCTTTCATATGCCAAAAAATTAAGTTTTATTATTTTTTTCATGCTTAAATCATGATCAGCGACACTAAAAAGTCCTGTCCAATTTTCGTCAAATTTATAAAATGGGTGTTTCCAAGTTATTTCATTTCTTCACTATTTTTTTACTTTTTGTTTACTAATTAACTGGGGTAATCACCAGCCACAAAACTCTTATTTCTGCTATCTTAACAAATTGCAACAAGTTTTAACTCAAATTAATAAAATCCCATTCAAAATTTTCACCACCTCGCTTGTACTTATTGATACTGCCTAGTTTAAATTCTAAACAAAACTAAACACTTTAAAGATACAACATTTTAGTCAAGATAATAAAAAATACAGATTTACAAAATATATTCTTTGTAATTTTGTTTAATAATTAGCTATCTATATTTTTCTTTCTCTTCTTTTTGACAGGTTCCAAACCGCTTGAAAATTCAGATGTCGTTAAACTTATTGACTTGATAGGCCGCTTTTGTTTTGGTCTTCGAACCATGTCTGTATTTCTGAAAAATAAAATTAAAATTATTTATTTTTATTATTAATAACGTTACGATGCAAACGAGACAAAAGTAGAAGTCGGAATAATAATATCTTTCTTAAACTAAAACGACAAACAGATTTTGAAAAATAAACATAGCGATAATGCGTGTCCTAAATGAAATTAAATGTATGAGTCAGTTTTGTTAAAGAAATAATATGCCGATCTTAATAGTCATTATAAGGACTTTTATATTTATTATATAAACATCAAAATTAAAAATTAAAATGCCTATGTTCTATATTCTGGACTCTATCGACTATCTAACCGATTCCAACCAAATTTGATATTGTATTTTATCATAGCATGAAGTTTTTAAAACTGAATATGGAGGTCCATAAAGAAATCAAAATTTTTCAAAAAAAAGATATACAAAAAACTAGTTTTTTTTGACCTATTTCTTTTTTTATTTATTGCTATTTTACAACAAGCGGTATGCATTTTGCGATTTCTGACCAATTCTATCTTGTAGAACATTAAATTAGGAAACTTTTCTTTTATTGAAATTATTCTCTATGACGAATACTTATAAAGTTATAAGAGATTAAAGTAGAAAAAAAATCGATTTTTTTTACAATTTATTATCTAATAAAGGCATTCCACACATGTGTGAACGATTAGATAAAAATATTATTCGTTCACTCATAACAAACTTGTGTGTATGTGTATTATTCATCACTATTAATAATTCAACAAATACTTGTTCATCGTTTTTATAATCGACTAAATTTTACAATTAACACTCAAACATTTTTCTTTCGGAGTTAAACTTGCTAAATTTGGCAATTTTTGAAGTAAAACTTCTGGGATTTAATCAGAATAAACATGCCCTAATGTAACTCGTGTAATTTCCAAAAAAAAAAAAAAGTGGTAATTGTCTCGAAAGTTGCCTCCTCTCCGATTTTGACCAAATTTGTATACGGGGTTTTTGGGGCGCTGATTACGAATCTGCAAAAAATTTTTTTCGGCAACGTTTGTTTACGAATATTCATCATCAAAGTTAAAAATCAAACTAACCTAATTTTCACTATATTCCCCCTTCTTTTGTACAGAATTCTTGATTGTTACACTAAAGTGGCACACAATATTTTATAAACACCTTTTAAAACCTTGTATTTTATTTATTTTACACCTTTTTTCCATTAAATTGCGAACTTTCAAGTTCAAAGGCAGCAACCACATTTGTTTACAAAAAGCTAGTGTATACATGGTTGCCTACACGTTGCGGCGTGTGAAAGTGGAGGTTTGCAATTAAATGGGAAAAAATGTAAAATTAATATAAAAACAAGTTTTTAAAAGGTGTTTGTGAAATATTGTGTACCAATTTGGTGTAAAAATCAAGAATTCTGTGCAGAAGGAGAAATAGTGTAAATAAGGTTAGTTTGGTTTTCAACTTTGATGATGAATATCTCGTAAACGAAACGTTGCCGAAAAATTTTTTTTTGCAGATTCTATCGCGCCAAAAACCCCGTATACCAAATTTGGTCAAAATCGGAAGCAACTTTCGAGACAATTCCAAAAAGTTATCGTGAAAATTAAAAAAATTATTCTAGTCCGGAAAACTTTTTTTAGCGGACTCAATAATGTAACAGAATTCTTTCTCATAACGTTCGGCCAATTTTTTTGAAACTAGCTGCACTGTAGTCACATCAGAATTTTGCAAAATTTCATCAGGAATCAGATTTCCACCATCTTTCTTAATTTCGTCAATTTTACCAAAAATGATTGTAAAATAACACTAATTTTCAACTGACTTTATTTTTTACCTTGACATAAATAAAAACAGGACAGTTGCGTTTCCTGGATATATCAATGCAATCTTTTCACAATCAATTCACCTCAAGTCTCTAACTGCGTCAGTAATTGACTTCATGGGATACAAAGTAAAATAATTTAGAATAGCTCGGCCCCGGTTTCTTTTTCTCATTGTAGTCCTTTTTCTAATATGTAACGATTTTGTTTCTTCGAATAAGACCTTCAGGTTTAAAATCGTTTTTACTGATATAGTTCGGTGGAAATTTGCAACATATCTTCGTTGTGTTTCCCTGGCGTTTTCTCCACATTTATAATAGAGAGTTATAATTTGAAGCCGTTCTTCTGATGAAAACCTCATTATAAAACGACTCCAAAAAGTAATAAACGAATTTTTAATTCTTGACTTTGACAAATAAGCACCTGTGACCTGTGGCAGCCAGGTTTTTTCAGGTGAAACTATCCTTATAGTACGTTGACGAGAAATATTCGTCGTAATAACAAATACGTAAAAAACATACAAACTATCTTTGACTAGGTATTCATATATTAACTAAAAATGTTGTTTAGTAGGCAGAAAAATAAAAAATAAAAACACGCACGCAAATTATTAATAAAAAATTGCTTTTTTTTCTAAAAACTCGACAAGAGTCCACCTTAACATTTAAAAACATCAAATAAACTAGACATATATGTATATAGATCTTTTTGCAATTTTTTAAACGGTAATAAAAGTAATTGTAAAGTTTATCAGAGTAGGACAAATTATAAAATGACCTGATCTGCCTATTGCGCTTATCTTTTGGTTAAAGTAAGATGGTATTACTTGAAATACAGTCCAACAACCTAAACGTAATAATACCTGGGTATAGGGGAAAACTTGAGATTATCACCTCATTAAATTAAATGTATACGGGGTGTATTAGAAAATATTTATATTTTATAAAAACTAACAAATTAATAAATTAATTAACAATTTAATAAATTCACACAAACTTAAATATCTTTCCAAACAAATTTAATATCTTATTGCGGCCTCGTTTTTTTCTAAGACAGAGTTTAGCCTTCCAGGCATCGAATGGACCAAAGCCCGGGCGTAGTCCGGATTTCCTCGTAACTCATTCCACGCCTCTAAAATTTTATCCTTAAGTTCGTTTAAATTTTGCGGCCTAAACTTATTTTGCCTATTTATTTTTTTTAACTAATAAGCCCAAACATTTTCCATATCATTTAAATCCGGACTACGTGCTGGCCACGGTAAAACCCTGATACGCTGCTCTTCCATCCATTCATCGACTTGCCGGGCCGTATAAACGGGACACTTATTTTGCTGAAAGATAAAATTTCTGTCCGGAATCGATCCAGTACAGAAGAAAGCATGATATTCTGTAGTTGATCTATATATACCTCCGCATTAAACCATCCTTCGATAAAATAACTACACCAAGTCCTTGTGCACTCAGCCACCCCCAAACATTTACCGAAAATCGCCCACTACTTCTGTCCTTTTGGGTATCAAATCGTGTTCCTCGAGGCCTGCGTACCTTAAGTATCCCATTGTAGCACGACTGAAACACTTTTTTATCGGTAAATATTATATTTTCCCAAAAAATCGGAGGTTCCAAGTAAAATTGTAGAGCAAATCCAATGCTTTACTCTTTATTTGCATTTGTTAAATACGGTTTTAAGGCTGCCGGGTGGCAGCACAATTCGGATATTTGCCTTATTCTTCGCCGTGCCGTTCTAACCGATGCCGATGCTGGGAAATTGCTTTCCGTTTTTGCTGTAACTACAGATTTACATGGTTGGTTTCTCAAAACATTAACCAGATTATTGTCTTGTTTTTGATTCGGTAGTTTGAAGCGACCACTTCCAGCTCTTCTCTCAAAGGAGTGTGTTTCCTGCCATTTTTTTTACAAAATGAATACTACTCTTTGGGATGTTAAGCTCTCTGCTCAATATAATGAATAATTAATACTTTTTGATCCAAAGTTAAGTTTGGCATTTTAAAAAATATTTTTAGACACTGACAACGGACACCTGTTTCTTTATTAGGTTTTTCAACAGGTATTTATATTCAGTAGAAGGTGGCAAAAGCCTATTTTACGAAATGGAAAAATAATTTTGCCCAAGATTTAATGCCCGTTACTGTACATTACATGTGCGAACGATTAGCCAATAATATTATTTATTTACTATGTGGACGGAATATATACTTTATTTAATACATGTTTAGGACCTTTTTAAAAAAGAGCATATCTTAATTCTTTTAATATACATTTTTCTTAAGAGTCTCCAGCAACAAAGATCCAACAACTCTCTTGGTTTCCTACAGATCAGACTTGGTCAAATTATAAAGTAGACTAAAATAATAAACACAAATTAAACTGACTATTTGACAAGCTCCAAAAATACGTTTAATTTTAACCCTTCTCAAAAGATTGATAACTTTATTTATACCTACCAGCTCAGTAGCCTGCCGGAGTCGCGTATTAATGATTCCCATAATGACCCTCGAAACTGGGGCGTAATAAAAAAACCATCTGCCATCTCAGATCAAAATTGTAATTAAAAAATATTGTTTTAAGTCCAAATGAATCTACTCTTGATTGACCAAAGTATTTAGTAGGCTTAACGTAAAAGGTAATAAAGAGGTAATTAATCTAACAGAGGCAGGGCGCGCATTTTTTACCAAAATCCGCTACACTATTAATCACGCAGATTCATTAATAATGTGTACGGGTACGATTATCGAGAATGGCCGGGCGGCTGAAAATCAAAAGCCCGCTCGCAGCAGTTGAAAAATGCCGCCACTTTGTGGGAAGATACTAAGTTTAGTAATTAGGGTAGAGGCTACCGTTTTAGATATTAGAGAAGAAATATTTTCCATGCTAAATTTGAAAAAAATATCTATTTTTCGCAAATTAGGTTAACGTTATTTTGTCATCGGTATCATTATTTAAACCTTGTTATTATTAGGGGAAAGTAATGCCCAAAAATTAAAGAAATATCGCCTCTCTGCTTAAATAATGTCATAACGCAGAAATGCAAAGTATTGAGAAAAAGGCGTTCGAAATTAATTCTAACACTTTTTGTGTTTTAATTCATAAACTATCAAAATAAGCACAATATGTATTTGAGCAATTTTTAAAGGTTTTGAAAGCTCTATAAAATAAATACAGTTGCGACAGTATAAGGATAAAAAAATCGAAAAAATGACGAAGTTGTGTTTATTGTTTATTAAGAGTTAGCAATGTTTGCAGAGATTTTTTTGGTAATTAAAATTTAGCATCAAACCACTATTACCATCTTGAAAGAACAAGCATATAACCAAAAAAACCCAAATCCGTACAAGAGGTAGCTTTTCTCTGTTTTTATATAAAAAAAAGTAGCCATTTTTTCTTTTAGAGTAAAAACATTTTAATTAAATTGTAATTATTTATATTGGGGTGATTTTTTTGCGACTATTTTTTTTAGTCACATCGTGAAATTTGTTGGATATACCTAAAAAAAAATCCCTGAAAGTTTTAGCCCTTAATATTAATATTAAGTACTCGCCCAAAGCGTGTGAATATTTTCCATTTAAAAAACACGTAAACTTTGATCCTTTTTTTCAATTTCTAGAACTTAGCAGCATTTTATGTTATCGTCTCGCCCAAAGACGGGATTTTTTGAAAATTGAATGCTCTACAAAAGTGTCCATTGCGGCAAAGCCGAACTCACACCGGCCAGCATTATTTTAGGTTTGTTCCAACAAGCATCCGGTATCGTTTCGAAATCGTTTTTGAACTGTTTTTTGGTGCGCTTCGACGCATGCGCGGACGAAAAGTAACAAACGTTGGATCGCTTTGCGGATCGTTTTCGGGACTGTCGAATTAAAAGGTCAAATGTCTTTGAATTTTTTGTTTTGAAAATATAAACCTACTTTTCTACTTATTATTTTTGTGATCAAAGTTAGCAAATATCACTCATAATATCGTCACTCATCTTTAAAGATAATTAAATTTAATGATTTGCTTAGGAGGTGTAAATATTAATGCTTTTGAATGATTAAACAAGCGAGGAAATGCTTAAGCACGTTGCACGCTAGTCGCTAAATAAATTTAGGATTATGCAGAAAAATTATATTAAGTTAAAGTCACACAAAAAAAGTTAAACATTATGTGATTAAATGGTTTTAATTATGCACATAAATTAAAAATTAAGTTAAGCTAAGTTAAGTTAAAAAGATAACCAACTTTTAACTTTCTTATTTTAATTTTTTAACCTTATCATAAAATGAAATAAACGTTTCCTTTTTAAAATAATTAAACTCCCACACAATAACATCATAAAATAGGCTTACAGAAACTCGTCTTTCCCATGCGTTATGAAAAAATGTAACGAAATTATATATTTTTTACACAAATATATATTTGTTTAAAAAGTTAAAAAATTACCGGACAGCTGCAAGAGAGTGCACCAATAAAATAGAAATCACGAAAACCCTATTAACAGTGATTTGCCCTACGTATGCTGATTTTTTTATTATTTTTAAACTGATTTGCATGTTTTCACACAAATGTCTTAATTTATATTAACAATTTTGTTAACTTAAAACTTTTTGCTAATCCTTTAACATCATAAAATGAAATATTAAAATTAAACGTATAAATCAAAAATCCAGTGCATTCAAATCGCTTTCCCATAACAGTTATCAATTTACATGTATCGAATTAAACTTTAGTAACAAAAAATTTGTTTGTACAAATACCGGACGTCGAAACGTCACCAATAATGTGAACACTATTAATCAGTGAGCTACATATGTGAGTTTTTTATAGTTTTTCAACTGATTTTCCATGTATTTACAAAATTTAATGTCTTAATTTATATTAACTTAATTTTTGTTAACTTAACTTAACTTTTCTGCATAATCCTACCTTAACAGTAAACATATGAAGATGAAATATGAAACATGAAACAGCTGTTAAAAATCAAAAATCCAGTGCCAAGATGCTCAATGCGCAAGTCAACCCAAACAGTTTTCAATTTAGGCCATGTATCGGAATTACCGTTCTGAAACCGTAACATAAACAATCCCAAGTTTTGTTGGTACGCAAACAGGATCGTCCGATAACCGTCACGTCTCTGTTGGAACGCACTTTAATCACTGCGCATGAGCGTGATCGTTCGGTGACGGTTTTTCGACGTGTTGGAACAAACCTTTAAGTAGCCGACAATCCGGTGCAAGCTGATTGACAGAGTATTAAGAAACCGACGAGTAAGATTCACTTGTCGGCTACATTATTGTTTGTTAAAGGCGCGTAGCACAAAATATTTACATTGTTTTGTCTTGATTTTTATAAATAATATCAATAATTAGAACACAATTTGTTTGAAGTTTTTGTTGCGGTTGAAGCTTTTCTTGATTCCATTACCGTTAATTTTATAACTTCTATATTACTATTGTGCGTTTTTCATGTTCTTAATGCATACTGGCGATGGTTAAATATGTGAAAAAACAGTGTGTCTACAGCTGATAAGCAAATCTACTATAGTAGATTTGCGAAAGTGAATTCGAAGAAGCAAAAAATCTTTCTAATCAAACTGCAAACACATGAAATTTCGGACCTATATTGAAAAATTGATTATTCGAATACAAGACTGGTCAATATGTTACCGACAAGATCTTCCGTTAAGGAGATCAGATACCCATAACTACTCAGAAGTAATGTTTGGACTTTTAAAGAATATACCGCTTGAAAGAACAACAAAGAATTCTTGATATAATTTTAAAAAAATATTATGAAGTTGTTCAAGAAAGGTACATGCCCAAGGTAACCTTGTAGGAAAGTTTTTCCGATCCCAAAGTGACTTACTCTGTCGATATGATTTTATGCAAGTGTACTTGTGTAGTCGGTTTCAATGGCAAACATTGTAAGCATCAGGCAGCAGTCATTTTAAAAATCAACATCCTTTTCGCCATTAATTCAATATTCCAACAAAATAAACTTTCTCTTTTTCATTTAGCAACGGAAAACATGGCAAATCAAAAGATGTTTTTGCCACTTTAACGCGATAAAAACAATTTAAATTTAGAAATAGCCAGAGCACATCAGCGAAAACCAACCCTAGTAATAACGATGGTGATGATATTTCTAAAATCGTTGATGAGAATACCAGTGGGTCGTCAGATGCATCAGGAAAAATTGAAGAACTAAGGGCAAGATGGGAGCAACACACGGGTCATGTTTTCAAACATTTAACTGATGACCCTATAAATTTTATCCCAGTAACGGCATACCTCGATAACGCTAGCAAGGATGGGAAATCCATTTCCGCTAAGTGGACTTCACACTTTTAAATATGAAGAACAATAATTTTCGGCAGGTGGAAAGGTTCAGATAAATAAAGCTCCACATTCTTTGAATACCTGTGTTTTAAAGGGCCAGTCAATAGGAGATACAAAACTGAAAAAGTAACTTAAGAAGAAACAAATTAAGAATTCCACTTTTAGTGTAATATACTACTAATATATAGGCATATGTATTAATCTTTATGTTTTATTGAGGTATTACTTAAGACTAGTCATGTCTTAGTGGCCGACAGAGCTGTCGCAATTACTTTTAAATAGTAATTCAATTACAATTACCAATTACTCTTCTAAGTTGTAGTAAATTACGATTACCAATTACTAGCATGTTTGTTAAAAGTAATTCAATTATTAATTTAAACTAAAAGTAATTTAATATTTTAGCAATTACTCTATTTAAATTACCACATATATTAAACAAGATACACTAAAAAAATAAAATATTTATACCAATATGCATCATACGCACACGTCACACTATTCAAACTGCTTTGTCGGCAAGTTCAACAATAAATGACTCTAAAATAAAAAAAAATATCCTACCTCAAACATCAACACATTTTTTCACAAAAAAGTATAAAAACGGTGGCGGTAAGCATCAATCGAAAATACTAAATTGACACGGAGGCGGCGCTCGCCGGATTCAAAGCGGCCCACCGTGTTTCAAGATTATCTTTCTGGCTGGTCAAAATTCCGGCAGTTTTTCCATAAAGAAAGGTAATTGAATTTTTTGTAGTAATTCAATTATTTATTAGGTAATTAAATTGATTTCTAAGTAATCCATTTACTTTATAAGTAATCGAATTACTTTCTAATTATTTGAATTACTTGGGATTCGTACAAATCCAATTACCAATTACGATTACATTATCCTAATAATTGATAATCCAAATATAATTACCTTTTCTGGAAAGTAATTGAATTAAAGTAATCCAATTACTGAGATGTTATTGAATACGATGTTTCAATTATTTTAATTCAATTACCGACATCTCTGGTGGCCGATGAGTCAGGCTGAATCATCGGTTACTAAATATCATTTTAACAGCATACGAATTACATATATGTACCCGATAAATAAGCCTGACTCGTCGGTTACTTACTATTACATTAATCAGGTCGCCTCGCAAATTGGAAATAAATGAATTGTCGGCTACTTATAATAATGCCACCGGCGAGGTAGTACGGGCCACTAAACCTAATTTTTTTCATAAAATTCTTGTTTGTTTGTCATTTTCTCATAAATGACAAGAGCTACACAAAAAAGATGAAAAACAAAGTTGTTGGAAATTCAATTTCCTACAAAAAAGGTCCTAATAATCGAATCACTAAGACCAACAGTTCTCGAGATATTTGGCCTTTAAATAATTTATAAAATTATACACACAATATACAAATTATAATTTATATATATATATATATATATATATATATATATATATATATATATATATATATATATATATATATATATATATATATATATATATATATATATATATATAATATATATATTTATCATATATAATATAGTTTCAGTATTATATATTTTATATATATATATATATATATATAGTATATAGTTAGATTTACTTAACTAAAGTGTAATTCAATGTATATAAAAAGCGCCATGCACTATAATTGCCATTTTTCACTGTTAAACTTTTTAGAGCAGACCAAGCTCTGGGGCGCAAAAAAATGGTCGTTGCTGGAAAGATATTCAGATTATCCATCGCAATCTTCGAGAAGCACGTAGAGCTTTTTAATTTTTTTTATATGTTTAATCGATTTTAAGTGCAATATCCCAAACTAAATTATTTATTCAAAACCAGTTGGTATTTAATATTTAAAACTGTGCTACCTTGCCAAGATTTTTTATTTTTCACCCTTTAGTAATTTAGTTTGTTGTTAAGTTCATTGTAAACTTTAACAACGAGTTCGTTACTCGGCCATTAATCTCGTAAATGATCTAGTATGCTCTCAGAAGTTACAATAATGCATAATACATAATAAAACTACGAATAAATAACGGAAAATTTTTTAAAAATTTTGTTGTCCCTCGTAGATAAATAACGCTCTTGAATGGAGAGTAAATTATCAGCGGTCTCCCGTCCCGTCACTAATGCGCCTTTTTATTACCTTAATTCAGAACGCTGTTCGGATGCGTCCCATTATAAAATACAAAAGATTAATTATGAGCCACTTACACCTGCGACTCCGACATCATTGAAATTATATTATCTGATTAAAGTATTAACCTTTAAGTGTACGAATGTCGGTTGATTATATCATTTTCTTGTTATTACGTAAAACAGGTCGGATATATTTTCAAAAGGGTGCTTTAATTAAAATAGGCCTCTTGCACATATTGTTTTTAATGGCTGAAAATAACTCTGTATACCTAAATAACGCTTCTGCCAAATATTTTTTATACAATTTTTTTTAAATAGTTGCAAGAAGGGTTGTGATGATTAAAATCAATTGATTAAAGTCACGATTAAAATCATGATTTTATTTAGTATGATTTTTTTAAATCATGATTAATTAAAAAACGAGTTTTAAAATTTGCACACTTAAAATTTATTTGTTCATACAAAAAATAAAACCCAGACCCACTTTTATTATGAAATCTTGTTATTTATTATAAATAAAATATTATTATAATATATATTAATATAAAATATTTTAATACTATTATTATATATTATAATCACTTAAAATTTATTTATTTTTCATCAATCTTCTTATATCCAATTATATATAAGTAAAATAATTTTTATATTAATAATCAAGGCACCTAAAAGAAATATTAAGACTGTCACTAATGGTTCTTGAAAACCATAGAAACACGTATACGTGCTCGAACAATTTTAATTTTAAACTTGCCTATTGGCTGATAATTTTGAATCTCCACCAAGTACAGGTAATTGATGCCAACTAGCCTTGATTTTTTGCTTATAAGCACTGCATACTTTGGCGTATACTGATTGATATTAAAAAAAGTTCATAGGTCAATCGATTTCCCAAAGTCCAAAAAAATTTCGATTTTTTTTTTCAAAATTCTCAAATATTTTGGGCTACGATGAAGATAGAAAAAAATAAAAAATACCGTCTTGTAGGGGAAGTTTTTTTCTATGAAAAAGATATTCTACGTTTTTTTGCTCAGAGTTATAGTTTGTCTGCAAAAAATTCGATAATCCATTAAGCCACCTTGCGCTAACAAACAAGCAATAAAATTCACGCTTTAAATTTAAAATCATAACATTCCACTTGATTACCTATTACATTATTATTGTAGGAATGCTTTACTCTATGGAATCGTAGGTAAAAAAATTAAAAAATCCGAAATTTTCAATTTTTTTTTAAACTTTCAAAAAAAATCATAAGAATATTTTTTTTTGGTTTTTCATTTTTCTTCAGTTATACAAAAATAAAAACGAATTCAAAATCATTATTTATTTTATTTTTAATTAAATCAGTAGAAAAACATGTTACAAAATTACAAATTATTTACATTCTCGTTATCATTATCACTGTTTTCAGTATCAGACTGGTCAGAACTTGTCTCTGTTGTAAGTTGTAGAACATTTTTGCATGTATCAGGATCACAAGTTTTACTGAGGAACATAGCAATCCATCATTTTGCAAGTGCATGTTTCTCTTATGCATCCAGTTGTGCATGAACAAAACATCATTTTCATTATGCACTCTGGAGCCGGTTGCTGAGTCATTTTAATAGGTTGTAGATTTTTTTTTACCAACTCCATCCTTCAGCATTGATAATATTTGACATCCAAATTAGAACTTGTAAATAAGTTCTGTACAGGTGATACTTCGCACCATCAGATGTTGGGGGTAAACATTCTAATTTAACAGGTTTCATTGTTTTATTATTACTCGCAACGGCTTTAGTAAAGGCCACATATCGGTAATCGTTAATACAAATTGTTTTATTCGGTGCTCCATATAACGAAAGCAAAAATAATATGTCATTTTCAAAAATTGTTTCATGAGACTGTCTTGGCAATTTAAAACTTTCCATAGCTTGTGCTAACTCCTTATTTTTTGATTTTTGATTTGGGGAACGGCGGAGAGCATTTATCTTTTCTTCATCTAGTAATGGATATTCTTTTTTGTTTATTGTATGATCCAAAATATAGGCCAAAAAGTAAAAAGGGTTGAGAGCTTGAACATATCTGTTCTTAAATAATTGATATTGACGCAAGCTTCTTTCTTCTTCAAATTTAAAACTGTCAACAATTCATTGCATCCAGTGCTATAGAAATTGGTTTAGCAACTGTAGAAAATCTTCAGCCATCCTTTTAATACAGATATCTGAAACTTTTTTAAAAATCACTGGATCAATTTGATCTTTATGTTCTTTACATATTAATAACAATTTTGGCCATCCATTTACATAGATCTCAAGACAATCTGAAAATGTATTCCATCGAACATCCTTAGGTAAGACGAATTTCTTGCCCCCTTTTTCTTTATACCAAGCATTTGGCAAATGGGTATTTGTAAAGTATTTCACAATATGTACCTATATGTTCTTTTATCTGCGATGCTTCTAAATCTTTGCAGAGCAAATTAAGTAAGTGTGCCGAACAACCATAATTATAGAATTATTGGAAGACTCGGTAGTTTTTTTCTTCATACTGACCATGTTGCTTGCATTATCTGTAAGAATACTGGTAACTTTAGAGTTATATTCATTTTTTTACTTATTTATTGAGTTAACAGCCAATTCGACAAGATAGTCAGCTGAATGGGGATGACCAGCTATATCTATGCTTTCTAAAAGAATACTGTTTCCATCCTCTGCAGTCAAAAGGACACAGATTATCGGCTCATTATGTATATTGGAAAATTCATCTAAGGACATGCAAACCGATTGTCCAGATAACTTGTTAAAACAATTAGATTTTTCTTCTTCAAATATTTCATTCCAGAGCGTTGATGATAACTGAAATCTAGATGGTGGAAGGTAACCAGTCCTTATTTTCTATAGCTTTAAAAACGCAATTTGTTGATTAAACGGCTTTGGCTATTTGTCTATCCATTTTTTTTACCTTGTCCAGTTTGCACAACAAAAGAATTCAAATGACCGCTACTTCCGCTATTTTCACGTCCACCTACAAACACTTCCCTTTTCACGGTTATCGCTTCTCTGTTTCTTTGCCAACTGGATAATTTCACTTTGGCTAGTTCCAGGCTGTGACTGACAATCACCATGAAGAGTTTTAAGATCACTGCTGATATTACTAGTTTCACTTTTGCAGGTTTCCCAATGACTTTTTAGTCTGTCCACCTTGCAATTCTGTACCATACTTTTTACATACTGCTCTACAACCTAGTTTGCCCACCACTTTCTTTTTTATAAAGTACTGCCAAATACTAAATTCCTTTCCGCCCCTTGTCACGAGTCCAAATGTTTTAATAGATTAACCCCTAAAGCAAAAAAAATTACTGATAACTAAAATAAGTGTGTATCGTTTATTTGCCCGGCGTTTCCTGCCAGTTATTACAAGTTTCGACAAAGGCGCAAACTTGCAACAACTACGCAAACGAAATTTGCATATTAAAACTTCTCCAATTTTGCTTCGTATCTGTACTATTCCCGCCAAAAAATATTTGTGTACTTAACAAAACAAAATATAAGTAGTTAGAAATATTTAAAAATATCAATATTTGTAAAAGCTCGTAATTTTTTTTTCAAAAATCAAAAAAATCTTAATTTAAATTTTATTTTTGATTTTTTTTTAAATTATGATTTTTATCAACCCTGGTCTCAGTCCTAATAAAATAGTTTAGTAACTGCGTAAACCCCAACCCTACCAGCAACAATTTTCTAAATTAAATGTTCTTAAATTAATCATACTCAGCTTTGTACCTAGAAATGGTTTGAAATCTACTCTATTCTATTAGAAACCCTAAACATTTTTTATGATTCATCATTTCATCTTTCCAAACTCTACCATTCTGTCTAAAACATCGGACATTCACTTATATTTATTAAATAGAAGTACTTACTCATGGTTATCCAGTTTTCGATTAAGTCTCTTCGGTTCTTCTTTCGGAACTTGCCCCCGTACAATTCTAGCAACTGCAGTCGGAGTCTCTTGAAGGCCAAAACTTGTGACGTAATGACCCAAGTTCGCCTTTTTGAAGTCAAATATAGACTTCATTTTGTTTGGAAAGGAACTGTAGAATCTTGACCAGGAAGAATATGCTGTAAAGAAAACTAAATTATAACAACATTCTAAAATTTGAACTTTTGTGCCCAACATGTTTAAATAGGCGGAAGTTTAAAAATCCATTGCAGTTGGTCTCTGCAAGCCTAAGAACCACAATCCTTTGGTCAAGGCAGTGTAAATATAACAGTTGGGCTGAAAAGTTAGTAGGCTAACATAAAAAAATGTTTTTTAATAAAATTTGATTTTATTATTTAATATAGTTGCCTTCGAGAGCGATACAACGATTATGGCGGTCATACAATTTTTCGATACCATTTTATGTCTTTAGCCTCAAAATAGACCTCAGTTTCGGCGATTACCTCTTCATCGGCACTAAATTTCTTTCCAGCGAGCATTCTTTTGAGGTCTGAGAACAGGAAAAAGTCGCTAGGTCCGAATCTGGAGAATACGGTGGATGCGGAAGCAATTCGAAGGCCAATCCATGCAATTTATCTATCGGTATATATACACACACACATACATATCCAACAGCACTTTCTTCTTCTTTAACTGGATCCGTTTTTCCGCGATTTCGTTCTTCAAACGCTCCATCTGAATCTGACAGTAAGGAGGGTGATAAACATCACTGCACCTAGGCCTCAGTAGGCCCGTTGTGCTACCTCCTAAAGAGGACTCCTCACTCAGTACGCCACCCATCCTACTGATTTATTCATTTTATTCTATTTTATATTGACTTATGTAATTAAATTGTATAATTTATTGACATTAATAAAGAATAATAATAATAATAATAATAATAAAAAAGATGAGAACGTCGCCGAGGGGAATCTCCTTAATGTCGGCCAAAAAAAGCTAATATTCGCCCAGCATGGATCTTCTTTTGGACGAGAGTGCAGGGCAGTCACAAAGAATGTGCTCCACCGTCTCGTCTTTCTGTTCACAACATCTACACAGAGGTGTGTCATTTACACCCATTCTAAAGAGGTGTTTTCGCAGTTGACAATGTCCAGTAAGAACGCCCGTGATGAGCCGAAGGCTCGCCCTACGCATTGCCAAGTGATGTTTAGCTGTATCTCTGTCAGGATAGTTCAGTAACTCCCTGGAAAAGTTACAGTTTACTGTTTCATCCCATCATGTTGTAAACTGCTGATGAGAGTGTCTTTGATTAGTTCCCTCATCGTAGACCCTGTCAGACCTTTGAAAGGTTCGGGTCCAAAAGGTTTTGTCCCGGCAGCCTTCCTGGCCAACGAGTCAGCGATGCGGTTGCCTTTGGAGTGCGTGTGTCCTTTGGTCCAGCATGCTGGAAGCGTTCACAAGAGCACGGTGACATTCTAGTACCAAACCCGATGTGTAGCGTGGTCTCCTTAGGGCTAGTAGTGTCTGTCTGCAATCCGTATGGATAAGCACGACTTTACTGCTTATTTCGTTTGCAGCTATGTTGTTATATGAATGTGAGCTCAGTTAGGAGCATGCTGGCCAATTAATAGCCCATTTGATGTTTAAGTTAAAAGATCTTTTGTTTTTGAACCATCTGTGGATATATTGATCATACCTGCCACGTTTGTGTTCGATTCTTCTTTGATGTCAAACGCTCCAATAACGCTATTTAATAGTCGCTGTTGATGGTTTTTACCTTTTCAAGACAGTCGATGAATATTATACCATGCGCATCTCAAAATACTGATGCCAAAACCTTTTCAGCCGACTGTTGCGTCTTTCGACGCTTTGGAGTCGGTTCATCACGTGCAGTACACTCAGATGACGATCGTTTTGATTCTGGTGTGAAATTATGGAGCCACGTTTCATCCATTGTCACATTTCAGTTAATTTTCCTGGTGTGGTCCGATTAATGTTTATCAAGCCAAGCCTTGGCTTCAACAGTAGTTTTTTTCGCCAAAAAGCAATGTTTTATTAACACACGACATTCCTTTTTATCCATTTTTTTCAAACTAACAAAAGTTGCTTTACTCAAAACGCTATAAATCACAAACTAATAGTCCGACTGCTGTCAAATTCATACACGTCGGCCTACCGTTGTGTTCGCACGTCGATGTCGTGGTTGGGCCCAGTAGGATCTTTTGTAACATGCGCTGGAGTTACCGGTTATCGGCAACTCCAACCCGCTTGGGTTGCCGGATATCGGCAACTCCAGCCCGCTGGGAGCCGCAGAGTATGGGACGAGATCCGAAGCTAAGACGAACACAAGGCTTAACTCAAAGTTCTTCATATCAGCATACCGTGCTGATGAGTGAATGACATCCTGTGCCTTAAACAGGTGTCTCCAACTGTGCCTCTAAGACACAGGGCGACCTCTCGAAGTGTCTAGCCTTGCTGCGGTATTGCGGGCATCTGCCGTGGTTGGCCATTACTTTCCTAGCTCCAAACAGAAAGAGAACCGCTTTCATAGGAAAAAAGTGACAAAGGTCACAAGCAGACAAGGGTGCGCCGACCGCCGACGAAGGTTAGAGCTAACTAATAATCATATGGATTTAATACTAATAGCGCCATCTATGTGTAATAGTATGAACTTTTTAGCCCAACTGTTAACTGGCGCGAAAATCTTCAGCTTTTCTATTACTAACTAAATTTTAGGTTTGACTTGAAAAAATTCGATTTTCCGTAATCGCTCCGAAAATTTTAAAAACTTGTTTTGTGGTAGTACTCGACCTGAACGTAACAAGAAAAATATCCGTTCGGTCGAATTAAAAAAAAAATAATTTAAGTATGAAATAGCTAGATGCTCATACAGTGTGTCCCAAATTGGGCCTACATGTATTGGTAACTCGGGAACCATTAGAGCTACAGTGTTGGTTAAATTAGGAAAGTTTTAGACAATTTAATTGCAAAATTAAATCTGCTTTCAGATTTTATTTATCTTTTATGGTTTTTGAGATAATTAAGAAAAACCAAAATGGTGCATTTTTAACTTTTGCCTGTAGCTCGCAAACTACCAATTTTACGGTTTTAAGATTACTACATTATTAGAACACTTTTTTAAGAAGAATTTAATTTAAGTAAAAATATTTTTCTAACTTTATTTGTTTTTGAGATATTTACCCAAACTTTGGATTTTCATACGGACGCCATATTGATTTTTACATTTTTGAAAAGAGCTCTTCAAGAGCTTTTCATTGATGTATCACAAGTCTAGGTTTTCAGATTGCTTAAGCTCTAAAAACGATAATTTTTGTTTATTTGATAGTAGGCTTAGACTAGACTGCGTAATGGCCGCCCCGTTTCATAAAAAACAAATGATACGCATCTTATAATTTAAATAATGTAAATGTCAAAATTAGCGTGCATCTTATTTCTCGTTTAGAAACGCCTTCAACAAAAATTCAAGTTTTGATTATTTTAAGTATTTACAATAATGGCTCTTAATTATTCCAATGATGAAAAGTGGATATGCTAGAAATTTATTTTAAATCTAACAGAAATACAGAAGCTGCAGCACTTGCATACGAAGAACAATTTCCGGAGCGGCAACAACCTAACCAAAGACATTTTAGATTCTTAGTTACGAACTTGTTAGCCTATGGATCTTTTGTGAAACCGAATCCCAAAACTTATACAAAAAATAATGAAGCAAGAGAGGCGATTATAATGGAAAACGTTAGAGATGATCCCACAACATCGGTTAGAAAAGTGGAAGAACAGACAACAATTCCTAAGTCATCTGTGCATCGGTCTTTAAAAAACACCGTTTTCATCCATACAAACCACGTATTGTCCAGGGTCTTCAGGGGAATGATTTCAATAGACGAATCACCTTTAGTCAATGGTTTATTACTAAATGTCAACAGATACCCAATTTCCAATCCAAGGTTCTCTGGACAGACGAAACCCGGTTTACAAATTGTGGAATTTTTAATAGGCACAATTATCACTGCTGGGATACAGAAAATCCACATAATTTAGAAGAAAGACGGCTACAAACAAGGTTTGGCTTTAATGTCTGGTGTGGCATCATAGGTAATTTAAAATGCACCTTTAATTTACGTCTCACAATTAGATAAAACATTTATTTTTCTGTTTTAGACAACCGTTTAATTGGACCATTTATTTTTGAAGAAACTCTGAATGGAGATAGGTATTTGCTACTCCTGCAAGAACAGATTTTACCGGCATTAGAAATACAGTTCGCCAAATGAAATGAATAATTTGTGGTTCCAGCAAGACGGATGTCCAGCGCACAGTACCAGGGAGGTGATGGAGGTCCTTAGAAATACCTTTAATGACAACATAATCTCTAATAATGGGCCAATTGCTTGGCCAGCTAGATCACCGGACATCACACCCCTGATTTTTACCTATGGGGACACGCAAAAAATGAGTGTACGAGTTTTCTCCGCCCGAAACTAGGCTGGAACTAGAACACAGGGTACGGGATGTGTTTGCTTCCATCAACCGAAACACGTTACGCCGAGTAACCCGCAAGGTGTTGGAAAAATGCGAGAAATGTGTGGAAAATGGAGGAAGACATGTACTGTGATTTTATTTTCTTGTTTACTGATACATTTTTGTTTTACAGTTGTGTTTAATTATTATCAGTTTAAGGTAATATTAGGAAGTATTAATTTTTGCAAAAAGCATCACTTTTTTGTATAAGTTTTGAATTTCGCTCTCACAAAAGATCCATAGGGTAACAAGTTCATCACTAAGAATCTTAAATGTCTATGGTTAGGTTGATGCCGCTCCGGATGCGTATCATTTGTTTTTTATGAAACGGGGCGGCCATTACGCAGTCTAGTCTAAGCCTACTATCAAATAAACAAAAATTATCGTTTTTAGAGCTTAAGCAATCTGAAAACCTAGACTTGTGATACATCAATGAAAAGCTCTTGAAGAGCTCTTTTCAAAAATGTAAAAATCCAATATGGCGTCCGTATGAAAATCCAAAGTTTGGGTAAATATCTCAAAAACAAATAAAGTTAGAAAAATATTTTTACTTAAATTAAATTCTTCTTAAAAAAGTTTTCTAATAATGTAGTAATCTTAAAACCGTCAAATTGGTAGTTTGCGAGCTACAGGCAAAAGTTAAAAATGCACCATTTTGGTTTTTCTTAATTATCCCAAAAACCATAAAAGATAAATAAAATCTGAAAGCAGATTTAATTTTGCAATTAAATTGTCTAAAACTTTCCTAATTTAACCAACACTGTAGCTCTAATGGTTCCCGAGTTACCAATACATGTAGGCCCAATTTGGGACACACTGTATTTATGTAGATCACTGATGTTTCCTTTCTTTAAATAGAGGAGATAAGTCACTGTTTTGACCAATTATTTATCTTTTTTTAAGTATAGAATGAAAAAACAACCAGCTGTTGCAACACCCAAAAGTAAAAAATTTCCTTTTATCTACTTACACGCCTACACCTGAGGTAATTTCAAGAACACAAAAAGCTTTTTTCTATTTATACATTTTTCACCTTTTTGGGCTATGTTATGCTAATCCATTGACAGCTGTTTACAAAATAAGCCAACCCTTGACCTTTTTTTAATTTAAGGGTTGGTAGGGAACCGCTACCCTTCAGCCAGACCTCCACTTTTATGTTATGAGTTTCATCAAAGACAATTACACAAATTTTTAAAGTGCCTCAAGAACCTACACAAAATTGTTTACCAGCTCTTGGACTATACAATTCAGTGCGAGTTCTAACTTGGAAAAAATCAAAAACAAGGAATTTTTTGGGAAAATGCTCGGACCCGTCACGTCGATTTATACTGTTAGTCGCGCCTTTCCTGGGAAAGAAATATTTTTACAGTATGTTTTAAATTTAAGATATGACCTTATCGATGATTTTTCTTAAATAAGAACCCAAGTTTTTTTCGGAATATTTTAATGTGCATATCAAGTTATACCTAACTGCCCAATTTTTTATTTTATTCGCATTGATAATGTATCTTCAATACATGCAGGAAATTGGGGTATGGGGTATTTATCTTCGCCAATCATTTCCGCATTCTGAAATTTCGAAATTAAAAAAATAAAAAATACTTGGATTCCGATTTAAAAAATCATCGATAACATCATATTTCTAATTTAGGACATACTGTATATTTTATTTATAGAAAAGAGAGCGGCTAAAAATTTTAATCGACAGGTCCGAGCATTATTCCAATAAATAACCCTTTTTTGATTTTTAAATTTATTCCAAGTTAGAGACTGCGGCCGTATAAAGCGGTTCTAGTAGTCTAGTCAAGAAGTGAGTTTTCTGCGAAAAATAGTTAAAAGGGAACGAAAAATATGAGCGATGGCATGTTACCAAACGTTGTTTTATTTGTGCAAATAAAAATTGCAATTAGTCCAATAAATGAAGGGACAAAGCTGTAAAGAAATCTGTACAGTTTTGCCTTGTGGCACAATTCTTAGGTCTTCGGGAATGCTTTCAAGCGAAAAAAAGTTTATCAACATTAACTGGTGGGAAAGGGTTGATATCTGCCAAAATATGCGAATTGGAGAATTTTTGATCAGACAAAAAATGAAGATTGCTATGAAATCTACAAAAATGGTTTCTATAATTTTTTTCGAAAAATCGATAGTTTTCGAGATAACGGGACCCAAAAGTCCCCACATTTTAGCTGCCGCTCTACCGCTAGAATGCTGCTATCTTAATGTATTCATTTATAAGCGGGCGAACGAATTGTTCCATTATTCGGGCAATAATATACATTATTTAATTATTGAAAGTTCATCGGAATGTGAAAACCCGTACCTAGTCCATTCTGATTTTTCTAGAATAATGAAAAAAGCGGTCAAAGTTTTTTTCACAATATTTTGAGAGTATCTCATTAATTTATTGATATTTTTTGAAAAAGTGGTTAGTTATTAACATTTCTTTTTTATTTTATAATGAGACCTTAGCAAGTGTTCAATGATCCCAGAAAATTTCCTTCACCATCTTTTTTGCGTTTTGATAAAAAAATGTTTTGCACATCTCCAAAAAATTATAAGGATCATTTTTTTACATTTCAAGGCAATCTTCATTTTTTGTCTAAACAAAAATTCTTCAATTCGCATATTTTGGCAGATATTAGCGGGAAACCCAGTTTTCGGGCCTTGAGGGGCCATTTTCAGCCCTTTCCCACCTGTTAATGTTGATAAACTTTTTCTCGCTCGAAAGTATCCGCGAAGACCTAAGAATTGCTTTACAAATGAAAACTGTATAGATTTATTTACAGCTTTGGGTACTTTCAGGCCTTCAGTTACTGGACTAAATTGTTATTAACAAAAAACGAAAAAAAAAACATTTTGTTTTGTGATGATAACTCAAAAAATATACAAGATACCGGAAATTGCAAAAAAACGTCAAAGAGGAGGAAATTTCTGATAAAAAAACTCCCAATTCCCGGATCTCTAGCTTTAATATTTATAATTTTAGTTTATTGCTAGAAATAGGGCTCCGCGCGCCCGTTTCGGGATGATTATGCCACCTCTATATAAGTACCGCATTTAAATAATTTTTTTAAAGCACTAAGTATTGATTTAAAAATTTTAAAAAATAATGGTGTAATTTCAACACTTGAAGAAAGAAAATCCAGTTGGAAAAAAATTTAAATCCATTTTTCAAAAAACTAGCGTAATGTTAATTAACTATTTTCTTTTGTACCTCCATCTTCATTGAAAGCTGGATAATTTTTTAAATAATCACCCTATAATTTTTTCGCATTTTGGAGTCCCTTCTATAATTGTACTCAATAAGATGACGTCATAAAATTATTTAAATTTTGTTAATTTTTGTTTATAACGAATTTTTTAAGTTAACAAAATTTTACGATTTTTCATACTCATCCCGAAACGGGCGCGTGGAGCCCCTTTTTCAGCAACAATTTAAAATTATAAATATTAAAGCCCAAGATCCGGAAGTTGGGAGTTTTTTATCGAAAATTTCCTTCTCTTTAAAGATCTTTTTTGCAATTTCCGCTATCTTGTATAGTTTTGAGTTATCATCAAAAAAACAAAATGACTTCTTTTTTCGTTTTTTGTTAATAACAATTGCAATTTTTATTTGCAGAAAAACATCGACAAGACACATTTCTCAGAATTGCAATCCGCGTCGAATGAGCCATCGCCCATATTTTTCGTATCCTTCTAACTATTTTTCGCAAAAAAATTAACTTCTTGACTAGACTTATAGGCCACCTACAAAAAAATATTCGTGCATTAAAACCACTGCATTTGATAACATACTCTCTAAAATTCAGCGATTAAGTGTCCACGTTTAAGAAAAATTGACCCCTAATCGATCAAAACGGTCAACTATAATCCACGGTCCGGAACTGACAAATGTCCGCTCGGGATCGGGGGAGTAACTCACTTAAAGTGTCTTTTTATGTCCGAGCAAGATGATCATTAATTTGCGACAAACATGGGTAATCATTTTTAGGGGTGATACCGAAGACAAAAATAACTCTGATTCTTTTTGCTGTTCATAAACTTTAAGTACAGGGTTAAAGATTATACAAAGTGTGCGAAAAATACATTTGAAATTTATCAGTGTTATTTCGAATAATACGAACCTAATTAAGGCCTAATTATATTAAAATTATTAAGTCCAATGGCGTCTCAGGGAACACCTGATCAAAAATAATTGTGAAAAAAATGTACGCTACTGACTTTTTTGAAATTTATATTTTTTTCACTTAATTTAATAAAATTCGTTTGTTTAGGTATAAATGATATTGAGTTTGGTATCTGTTGTTGTTTCATAATGGTTAATAAAAAAGATTTAAAAAAAAAATTCCAAAAGAGGATTTTCCCCGTGTTTCTTGTGTGGTCCACTTATTTTTCTTGAAAACAAAGCTAAATAGAAAAAAATATCGAGAGACAAAAATGTTGTATTTTTAGTCGCTAAAAAAAAAAATATATATATTAAAATTGCAAAAAAAGTTAGTGACATGCATTTTTTTCCCAATTATTTTTGATAAGGTTAAGGTGACACTGACAACCTTTAAGACTGGATTAAAACTGACAACTGTTAACTTAGATGAGTCATGTCGTTTTCCAATCTTTCGTTCTTGTTTTTATTTCCAAGCCTACTTGACTAATATTTATAGAGTTAATAAATGCCCCAATCACATTTTCATGTTTTCGATTGTTCATTCTGTTCTCTAGTGGATACAATTCAAACTTTACATTATTTTTTCTTTTACGCTACAGTAATTATTCTTTCTGTCACAAAGACTGTTTAAATTAATTGTTAATATTATTTATCATTTGAAAAACAGGTTACTTTGATATATCTCGAAAACCAATGCAGATATCATATCGCGGTTTTTCCCAGAGTGTAGGTATCTTTTGCTCTTCTGAAACTACAATAAAAAATCATATCGTCGTATTTAACTTTCTCAAAAAAGTCTCGAAAAACCGAAATTTCCTTAAACAACGCACTCTAGTTGGTGAACTACAAACTATCCGACATTGAAAAGGACGACATTTAAAAGAACTTTACATTTTCTTTCAAACGAGTACCCACGTGAACCACTTTTGATTATTTTAATTTAAAAGTTGCATTATTTATCATCTTCCCCCACCCGTATTATTAAAAATATGACAAAAACTCCTTTACTAAACTGATGCAGAATTGGTTAGAGTTTGTACTGATATTATCAAAATTGTGTCAGAGCTAGTCCGTCCCTGGCAAACTAAATAAGCCAAATATGATTTAATGACTTCATTTTAAGGAGACTTATCTAGTAACCATTATATTAAAAAAAAACTATTAAATAAGGCCTAGTATTTTAAAAGTTATTTAAACAAAAACGATTACCAGGGGCGTCCGTTAGGTACCTGTATCTCCGTAGGGAAGGCTCGTAGGAAAAAAGTTTATGGGACTTTTCATAATATTTTGAGGTTTTCTATTAGATTCCGAGAGATTGCCCACATATTCTGGGACACCCTGTATAAAAACTTAATGCAGATAAGCAGCATTTCGCCATCGTGCAATAGATGGTATATTATTTTTTGCAGTTTCTACTGCATTTTTATTTTATTTATTTATTTTATTTTATTTCTTTTTTTTTTTTTTGAAGTAGTAATAAACATTCCTGACTATTATTTTTCTCTCAAAGTATAGGTCAAACCGTTTCTTGTACTTTTGTACAAGAAAAATTGTTTAACGTTTATACATACAACATTTTTTCCGAGTAATACAGAATAATTATTACCCAAGGTTTAAAAATCTGTCAATATGTACTGACAAAGTAAAACAAAATAAAAAAGCGGTCTAAAGTGATAAATCTTTAAACCACTGTCACATATCTATTAAAGGTAATAGACCAAATACAGAATATTGTACCATCAGTAATTGAAACATTATAAAAGAAAAGAATAAAGAACGGCGCTTTTAACGCTTTGAATTTATTAATATCATGTTTACTTACCAAAACATGCTTTCTTATGCAGATCCTTATCTTTGGATATCGCGGCTTCATATCTCCTTTGCAGAGCCAAAGTTGCTTTTTCGTTGTCAGGCTCTTCCATGAATATAGTTAGGTTTTTTAATAGGTCGTCTGTTTTGTGTTCTTTTAAACTAAAACAAAAGAAATATAGATTTATTGTTCTAATTAACTCTTTAAAAGATTTAATTACATGGTAAAAAATTAAAACAACATAATATGTATATATTTTTTTAAATAGGAAGTTTATAGCACAAAAGTACTAATAAAAACTTGTAGCTGACGTTATAAAAAAATATAAAATCTTGCAATTTTAACTAAAGGATTTTTTATATTTTTTAAATCAGTGAGTTTTTATTTATTTAATACCAAATTACAATATTTTAGAATTAACTAAATAACTAAATCTATATTTAAAAATTAAAAACTTCATCAAGTCCTAGGTCTTCCTGGATTGTACCTAGTACCGATGCTGCATTACCGCGCTGCACAGCTAAACCAATTCTTTGGATAATGAAACTTCGAGATTTTTTGCACGAAATTTTTTTGCAAATTTCATTTATGAAACCCTTAGCCTCATCATCACTAAAGGATTGAATCAAAATCTTTATAATCTTAAATTATTAAGATATATTATCGAGGTTAAAAATCCATAATTTTTTTGAATAGATTTACTCTAAATTTGTACCCAAGAAAAAAATAGATTTTAAGAAAGTTATACAGTCACTAGGGATGGAAAATTTCTGGAAATATATATTTGGAAAATATATCAGAAAACATTAAAAATATAAAATTAAAAACTAGAAAACTCAAAAAACTAAACATTTAATGAAATAATTTACTAGGTAATACCACATATGCTCAGATTTGGCCGGATACTTTTTGTCTTACGAATAGTACTTGCTCTTGTCAATTTAACGAAACCTGTTTTTTTACAAAATCATAAAAGCTAAGCTCAAGTGATTTTAAAAAGCGGGTTGAGTTAAATTTCGGAAAGCAAGTATTTATACCAGCCGAAAAATATACGGTTCAAATCAACTTCTTCAGGGGACTGCAATTCAACTTCTTCCAAAGCAAGCTGTAGGAAACAAGCAATAATCGGTGAATCCCCGAGTTCGATTATTATTCATCATAATAATATACGTACTTTTTCAGACATTATTTTTCTAGTGCGAAATTTGTATAGACAAAAGTATAAGAAAAAAAAATATATATATATATATATATATATATATATATATATATATATATATATATATATATATATATATATATATATATATATATATATATATATATATATATATATATATATATATATATATATATATATATATATATATTAATATATATTATATATATATTATATATATTTAAAACGCGTTCTTACTTTAATATATTTCAAAATATTTCGATGTTTCACATTGGAAATCTCTAAAAATAGAAATATTTATGTAAAAATTCCATTTGTGGCTTTCCTTATGTTTAAAAAAAATAAACAGCCATCTTGGGTATATTTTCTCGTAGAATCTAAAAGAATACTTTTTGTTAATGAGACACCTTATTAACAGGTTCGTTTTTAAAAAAGTCTCACGTTTTTTGATGCTTTTAAATAAAAAGGATTTTGTATTTATTTTTAGCAAAAATAAAATGATTTAATTCATATCAGAGTCATCACAAAAGTAACCTGTTTTTCAAACACCTGTATCACCACCAATCACCAATCAAAAACACAGACTCGTGTGACTTTTTGTGTTTTGATATTTTAGAAATTTATTGTTACCTTTTTGTATTTTATTATTGAAATTTCAAATATTTACTACAAATTAAATTCATTTTGTTGTCATGAAAAATAAATACAAAATCATTTTTATTGAAACATATCGAAAAAAATGAGACAATATTAATAAAGTTTATTTTTAAACTTTTTACAGTATAATATGTTACATATACTATACTATACATCCAAGTAAACTTAATATACCAACGAAAACTAACTAGTAGTGGGGAAGTAAATATTAAAATTATAATTATTTTAAAATAATTTTTATACTATTGTTGTGTTTGAATTTTAATTTTATATGTTAATAATAAAATATATTTATAATAATAAATAATAATAATAACAATATTAATAAGGACACAATATAAATTTTAAATATTTAATAAAAATCAACAAATAATATTTTTAACTCTATTAAAGAAAAATTAAATTAGTAGTTGTATTTATTAACCCACTTTTAATATTTTTTTTAGAGCGTAAATAATCTACTTGGATTTGGTAAAATATCATAAAAATATAAACCTAAAGTTTAAACGTTTTTTGGCCCCTTGTTTTTTTTTTAATTTTATTTTTTGTTGTAATATATTTTTATACCTAGTTGAAAAATGTTTATTGAAATTAATAATATTCTTATTTTTAAAGATATAAATAAAGTTATTATAAAAATATAGTTTTTTAATGTCCATTTTTTTACTTTTCTTATATAATTGTTCCGATGAATAAAAGTAATCTTTATTACAAAGAATTTTCAAGAACCATTTTTTTATATTGTTTCTAATTTTTTAGATAATTTTTATTAACAAAAAACACCCAACCTTATATTACATAATTTAAATGAGTTTGTATTAAAGCGAAGTCCATTGTTTTCAATTGATTAGTATCAAATATAGTTTTTAAAAATTTAAATTTTGGTAATAGTCCTCTTAATCGTTTAACAATATTAACAATACAGACAGGGGCACCCTACTAGATATATAGCAATGGACCGGACGAATTTGCGATTACCCTCTAAGCAATGCAGCCGAGGTTCGCGCGACCAACCGGCGCGCTTTCGTTCAATCCTCACGATAACTTTGTAACCGCGGACGGGTTGGGATGTACTGCCGTATTTCATGTTTTTTATAATTATTTACGCATGTAGGAGATAAAATTCGCTATTGCTTATCAGAGTTTTTTTGAATCAAAACAATAATAAAATTATTGTTTCGATCTAAGGAAAGAAAATATGTTATTCTAAAAAATCCCAACTGAAAACTAAAAAAAAAATAATTCTACATATAAAAATTAAGTAAAAACAAAAAAAATCTAAATAAATTCGAGTATTTAAACAATCCACCGTTTTCCACTAAACAATGTCTAAGCGATCATAGAAACTTCTTCGAACATTGTTTAAATTTATTGTTTTCAATTTTTACACGCAATTCATCAAGATTCATAGCGCGATCATCCCGAAAACCATAAATTTTGGATTTTGCATAACCCCAAAGAAAATAATCGTTAGGAGCCAGATCAGGAGAGCAAGCGGGTCACGGTATTGTAGCTCTCAATCCAGCAATAAGACGGTTTGAAAAAGTATTATTTAAATAATCCAAAACCAAACGTGTATTATGTGCTGGACAGCTACCTTGGTGAAACCAAACTTCATTAAATTGAGGACCTGCCAATCGTCTAATTTCTGGAACTATTTGCTGTTGCAAAAGATCCAAATATTTTTGACCAGTTAAGTTACCATCAATGAAGTATGGCCCAATAACATGTTTCCCATAAATACCGCTCCAGACATTTACCTTTTGAGGACGCTGAGTTCTAAGTTCAAAATACCTATGTAAATTTTCCTGAGACCAATAACGGGTGTGAGTGGGATTATGCCTACCATGGAGTGGAAATGTGGACTCATCAGTAAAGACAATGTTTCGAATAAAATCTTCATTTTCATTTGCCTTATTCATCATGTTTTTACAAAACTCTATTCTCCTGATATTGTCCTCAGGATAAATTTCTTGGGTTTTTTGAACTTTGTATGAACGATACTTATTTTTTTTTAATATTCTCCTCACCGTTCTTGTACTTAAATCAACCTCATCCGCAAGCGCACGTGTTGACAAAGTTGGATTAATTAATGCCAACAAATTAATTTCTTTCGCTTCCCGTTCCTCATTTACTTCTTGGACGTTTTGTATTTTATGGTTTCTGGGAGAAACGCACCCGTATTTTTGGAAATTATTTATAATTCTTGAAATAGTACTAATTGCAGGGTGTGGCCTATTAGGATAATTCTCAGCAAATATATTTTTTACCCGCTGTAAAGAATTACCCCCATAATACCACTGAACAATTTTAACTTTTTCCTCAATTTGATAAATATCCATTTTAGGTTTTAAATGTTAAGGATTTTTTAAAAACACACGTGTTCTTACCTTAAATTCGCCAGGCGAAATAATTTTTATACATTTATAATTCCCAACAAACTGAAAATTGTGTTACTTTGTTGTTTCTTACTGAACAAAAAAGAATGCATAGACAAATAGCGGACGATTGCAAATTCGTCCGGTCCATGCTATATACCTACTAGGGTGCCCCTGTCTGTATATTTAATTTTCAATAAGTTGTCGTTAGGTTACTAGCCTGGAAAGCTTCTAAAGAATGGGATCACTTCGATCCTGGTCCCGGGGTATAGCAAACTGAGTGTGCTCAGTCCTATTGATCACTATGAACTTGCAGATCGCCTGAACCAGAAAAAAAAAACAAAAAAACCAATAAACTTATTTACGTTTTGGTGGCAAGTGGACCGCCGATGTCAAGATGAACTTAAATGAAAAACAACATAGAAATGTTTTTCATTTAAGTTCTTCTTGACAACGGTGGCCGACTTGCCACCAAAACGTAGATAAGTTTTTTGTGAGTTATTTTTCTTTTTTTTTTTTTTCAGGTCATCTGCAAGTTCATATAGTCGAGGCAATGAAGCACTCAACCTAGGAATTTTTTATATTAAGACGGTTTGGATTGCGATTTTTTGCATTCGCTCCCAAAATTTTTTTCTAAAAAATGTACCCACTTTGTGACTTATACAAACCGCAAATTGCATTGCTGCAGCCAAAAATGCATTTTTTGAGACGGCTTTTGAAAGATTTAATAACTTTGTAAATAAGAGTCAGAACTGGCCCATATCGGGTTCTCGGGGGTTTTCGAGGTCGCTGATCACGATTATAAAGTTTAAATTGACCCACAGCCGACCTGGGCTCAGGAACGCTGATAAAGGTCATCTCCGTGGGACTCTCCCAAAATTTAGGCAGGGAAGGAGAGAAACTCGACGCCCGGGGGTTTTTGGGGAGCTAAATTCAAATATGGCATGGGCGAACACCCCCCGGACACCTGGTGCTCCGGAACCTGGACAAATCATAATCGTGATCAGCGACCTTGAAAACCCCTAGGAACCCGATTAAGGCCAGTTCAGACTCTTATTTACAAAGTCATTAAATCTTCCAAAAGCCGTCTCAATAAAATGCATTTTTTGAATGCATAAGTCACAAAGTAGGTACATTTTTACCAAAAAAATTTGAAAGTGAATGCAAAAAACCGCATTTCGTCTTAGTACAAAAAATTCCGAACTTTTGGCCATTTTAGTGCTTCATTACCTCGCCTAATAGGGGTCAATAGGACTGAGCACATTCAGTTCGCTATATCCCGGGACCAGAACCGAAGTCCCATTTTTTAGAAACTTCCCAGGCGAGTAACCTAACGAGAACTTATTGAAACATAAATCCTACTAACCAGAACTAACCAAAACTATAGAACATATTTAATTATGCAATTTGTAATGCTTTCAAACATAAATAAACTGTTCCATTGAGAAAATGGTAATTTTATGTTGTATCCCTTTTGAGTAAATTCAAATCGTTTTCCTAAATGTTTTTTAAGATCCCATGGCAAAAAGACACAAGATGGCCATTTCAGTTTTTTTTCTAATGATAACATACAAAACTTTATGCTCTTGCAGTCGGGTAATAAACTCTTGTTCTTCATGTGCAAGAAAAATAACTGCAGATCCAGATTTTCCAGCCCTGCCCGTCCTACCCACTCTGTGTATATAATCGTCATCGGTTTGTGGACCAGTGTACTGTATAATAGATTCTGCTTCTGGCACATCTATACCTCTGGCTGCTACATCCTGGAATAAAAAAAGTTTTTTTTTTATTTGGAGTAGGCGGGAAAAAACAATAAAAGTTAATTTTTGAGCTAAAATAAGTTAATCAATAGAAAATGTAGGTTTCGGTAAGCCGGATTGCATATTGGCATTGTCTTCTACGACACGATGCAGATAAAATGTATATCAAATCACGAAAGACAATGTCGCAACGATTTGCTCATAAAAGGGTGGACATTCTCTCCTGCAATAGACAAGACGTGTTAAATATGGAAGCGTTTAAATGCAGTAGATTTTGTCACAAGTAGGGGGGACAATATATCTTCTGTTTCTTGGCGTCATCGTGTCGATATTGTTTGTTTTAGTTTGCAGATTACCAACTTCATCTAAACTTTGCTCGTGGTTAGTTTAGGTTAGTAGTAATTTCGCCAAAATAAAATTAGAGGCGTTTCAATTATTTGCGGAAGAAAATTGTTGAGTGAAAGAATTTTAACTGTCTATGATTTTTAGAAAAACATAAATAATTTTGCGAAATTTGGGATTTGACAATAAAATTTAATCAAATTCACGAAAAAAAAACAAATTGAGGATTTGCTTTTGAAAGTTCCATTTTTTCGTGGGGCACCCAAAAAAAATCAACTTTTTTTCGCAAACTCCGAAATGAAATTTTTTTTTACCAAAGTGTTTTCCTTGAGCATCTGGTATGTATTTAGAGCGGATCCCATGCCTCACTTTTTTGATAAATTTTATTTAAAATCCTAGAGCCACCACTGAGTAGTAACCAGTTAGTTCTGTTTACTACTCAGCAGAACTAGAACTAAGAACTAGTTCTGGTTAGCCGTAACCAGAACTAACCAAAAAAAAAAGAGGCACTTATCGGCCAACGTAAAACGTAAATAAAAATACACCTAATCAAAAATCTTCCTAGCGGTTTTTATGTATTACAATAAAATAATAAATTAAGGAAACAGAATTTTTAAATTTAATTTTTATAGTAGATATTGCCCCTTATAATGGGGTAATTATGCGCAACAAATGTTACTGCATTCAGCACGTGCCAGAAGAGAATGTCGCCCCTTTAATGGGCAAATCGTTGGAGCATTTTCTTCCGTGATTCGACATACATTTTTCTAAGGTTGCGTCGTGCCACAGAAGACAATGCCAATAAGCAGCCGGATTCATTAGAGCAGAAGAAACCCTCGTTCTTTTTAAGCAGTTTTAATCGTAGCAATTAAAGGCGCCGATTAGCATTGCCGCCAGTTTGTAGGCAAAAACCGAACATAATACCGTCGCGTCGTTGAAAATTTCTGGCTGCGCTTGAAATCGGCATTCTTGTAAGAAATAAACACGCTATTTTAGTTTTTCAGTGAACGACTGCAGCTTTTGGCGATAAGACGGTTTCAAATTAAATTAAATGTAGGGAAAAAGTTTTATTCGTCCGCCCCATAAGTTATAATTGGCGATTAGAAAAGTTAAAAAGAACGATAGCCTGTGGAGCGTGAGAGTTGTGATATATATGCACTGGCGTGATATTTTTTTGCGACTATTGTTTTTTTTTTCGATCCCATCATAAAATTTTGTTGAAGATACCCCTAAAAAAATTCCCTGAAAGTTTTAGCCCTTAATATTAATATTAAGTACTCGCCCAAAGCGTGTGAAGGTTTTCCATTTAAAAAACACGTTAACGTTGATCCTTTTTTTTTCTATAACTCATCAGCATTTTATATTATCGTCTCCCCCAAAGAGGGGATTTTTTAAGAATTGAATGCTCTACAAAAGTGTCCATTGCGGCAAAGTCGCAACTCACACCGGCGAGGTAATACGGGCCACTAAACCTATTTTTTTCATAAAATTCTCGTTATTCTCTCATTTTCTCATAAATGACTCGAGCTACACAAAAAAATGAATAACAAAGTTGTTGAAAATTTAATTTCCTACAAAGCAGATCCTAATAATCGAATCTCTAAGACCAACAGTTCTTCAGATATTTGGCCTTTAATTAATTTTACTATAAAATTTTCATAAATTATAATTTGTGAAAATTTCATAGTAAAATTAATTAAAGGCAAAATATCTCCAAAACTGTTGGTCTTAGCGATTCGATTATTGGGACCTTTTTTGTAGGAAATTAAATTTGCAACAACTTTGTCCTTTATCTTTTTTGTGTAGCTCTAGTCGTTTATGAGAAAAAGAGAGAAAAACGAGAATTTTATGAAAAAATTAGGTTTAGCGACCCGTACTACCTCGCCGGTGCGAGTTGCGACTTTGGCGCAATGAACACTTTTGTAGAGCATTTTTTTGTTTTTAATTCCGTCTTTGGGCGAGACGATAACATAAAATGCGGCTGAGTTATAAAAATGTTTAAAAAATGATCAAAGTTTACGTGATTTTTAAATGGAAAATCTTCACCCGCTATAGGCGAGTACTTAATATTAATATTAAGGGCTAAAACTTTTAGGGAATTTTTTTGGGGGTATTTCCAACGAAATTTCACGATGGGACCGAAAAAAAAACAATAGTCGCAAAAAAAATCACCCTAATATGCACTGAGGTAAAACCGCTGGCCCAGCGTAACGAGAATAGTACTGAAGATCCAGTTTTATTGTTGATGGTCTGCCCGTCCTCGCGTTATGTAATTCCTGATGAACTTTTACTATTTTTAGTTTTAGTAAATATTTACCGAAGCAATGATTTATTCTGAAGATAAATAAACGTTAATGTAATTTTTGAAAAAAAATCTGATGTAGGTAACAAAAACGCAGTTTAAAAATAAAAAAGCATCTAAAGAAAGCAAAAAGCAATCACTAAGGAAAAATAAAAATGACAAGTAGAATGTAAAAACTGTTTCAATAAAATTAAGTTCACAAATTTTTGATTTTATTACGGTATGGGTAAAGATGTTCTGTTTAAGGGGGTATTCTAGTCTAGAAGCCCGAATTTTGGGCTTTTTTTGACGGTCGATAAAAAAACAATTAATATATTGGATATCCATTTTCCTATCATTAATTTATTTATATTTTAAGAATTTACAAAAAAAATCAACAAAAAAAATATATTTCTCAAAGTTACATGCTGTTGAAGTAAAGGGGGAAAAAGAGAGCGTGTCCATCTTGTCACGATTCCCCCTTTTCTGGTCATTTGAAAAATAAAAAATGGTAGATTTTTTATCAGTATAAATGTCATAATGGCAGAAACCAAAAAAAAATTAAAAAAAAAATTCTCGCAAACTGGCAGTTTCTCAAAAAAATGGGTTGTTTTTTTCCGGTTATTTTTTAACTTTTCCGAATTTTGAAAAATAGTTAAAATTGTCAATTTTCATTTTTTTTGGTTCCTGCCATAGAGGGATATATAAAGAAAATTCATGCTAATCTTCAAGAAAATCGGGTAATTATAATTTGAGATTTTGTGACAAACGTTTCGAGAACAGTAGTTTCGAGGAAAATCCGTTAAAAGTTTTAACTTTCCATACTAGGTTCATTGCGCCCAATAACAACTTTATTTTTGAAAATCCAAACTATCGAAATATGAAAAAAAAAACAACTTTCTGGACTAGAAAACCCCTTTAAGGAACCTTTTTTTACCAGCCAGCCTATGGAACTTTATCGTTCATACTCAGTGATGGAAAATTTCCGGAAATATATATTTGGAAATATTTCCGAAAATATATCAGGAAACTTTGGAAATACATATATGGAAATATTGGAAATATAAAAATAACAACTACAAAACTTAAAAAACTAAACAATGATCCATCCAATAAGTGGTCTATCATAGGTAATATCATAAATTGTCAGATTTGGCCGGGTATTTTGAGAAACGACTTAAATTTCCCAAGTATTCAAAAGCAGGCAGATAGCAAATTTCGATTTTTGACATTTCAAATGGGGTTATTTATACATGAGTGAAATTGTCTTCCAAAAGTTAAAACGCAAAAACCATTAATATAAATATAATTTTAAGTATTTAAAATACAAAGAAAACAGTGAAATTTCTAAAAAAGTAATTACACACGACCACGAGACACAAGTTGTGCAACTTGATCAAGAGGCATATCTTCATCGTTATCATCCACAGCTTAAATATTGTATTAAGCATCAATGTCTTCTTTATGGGAGTGCAATTCAACTTCTTCTAAACAAGCAATCCAACAAGCAATAATCGGTAAATCTCGAGATTGAGATTTATCTATAATCAAGATCAAACGTACTTTTTAGTTAAATTTAGAGATAACTTGATCATTCCTGGCATAGAATCAATCAGACCGATTTCTCAAGATCAATCTTTTCAATCTTTATTCAATCAACTTTTTAAAGCGTACCAAACCAAAAGTCCAGGATTCGATCGTCGATATTTCATAAACATGGCACACTGGACTGGATATTGATTTGAACGTTTCCTTTTACAGAATAATTATAGAAAATATCAGATAAATATTTGTTTTAATTTTGTCATAAAAACGCGTTGCGGCGAGCCCTAGTCATCGAATGATTGCAAGCGGAGCGGAAGCCAACCAGTCGCCAGACAGCACAACTTTATTCGTTACGATACTTTCCGTCTTTCAGTCGGGTAGTGATTCGATCACTGCGAACTACAGGATTCGATCGTTCAAATATTCATAAACGATTCGGTCACTGTGATCGAATCATTCACATTACTTCTCATAAATTTGTTCACAAAGTATAAGTATATAGAAATATTTGTTTTGATGGTTTAAAACGCATTTATTATTTTTTTATCCAAAAATTTCAAACACGTTCGAAATTTCAAATTTCCATTTCCATGGAAATATTTCCGTGATAGTTCCATTTACAGCATTTCATACTTCAAAAGTTGGGAATACAATGGATATAAAAACAAAATTAATGAAGGAAGAAATAGGGGTAGCACAACGGATAAACAAGTTACAATTGAACTCAAGCAGAATGATCCTGAATAACGGTGACGTCAAATAAATATCTCGTAGTTCGCTGTTTGCAAATATTAAACTGATATCAAAAAGTAAGTTCCCATATTAGTCGTGCCCTAAAGCAAATTATTTTTTTTAATCAAAAATAGCTTGCAGTCCTCTACAAATTAAATTTTAATTATATAAGGGCACAAAACCTTCCGTATTACAGCCTATTTCATCCACCCACATAGTAATATCTTTCTAACTGCGGGTGACTGCTACCTCAACCGCATAAAGAAAACCAAGATCTCTAAATACCGGTCGCTAATGATATATGCGGCCACAGGCAAAAGTATTTAAATAGTTTGATCGCTTGACGAATTCCCACTGAGTCGCTACAATAGAAAGTTATTGAAATAACCGCCGTGATTTTCGGTGAATAGAAATTCGGGTGCGATCGGAACGATCGGTGGTGTGAAAATAATTTATTTATTGTTAAGTTTAATGACTAAAGAAGATCGTTATGATTCGCCTACGGTTGTAATGTTAAAAATACGGTATGGAGGGTAAAGGTAAAAAGCACAATGTCTTATGGTTGTTTGGCTCAAAAAGTGGCCCCAGAATAGCATTTAATAAAGAGGCGCTGGTGTAGCGGAGGGTCTGGTGTGATCTTGACCACAACATATAAAGTAAAATTTGCTAAGGAAAGTAGTAAAATATTTAAAAGTATTTGTATAGGCTTGAGTAGTTGGTCAATGTATATAGTCCAATAACTAAAGACCTGAAAGTACCCAAAGCTGTAAATAAATCTGTACAGTTTTTATTTGTGGCACAATTCTTAGGTCTTTGCAAATGCTTTCGAGCGTTAAAAAGTTTATCACGATTCCGAAGTGAGGACCCGCTAAAAATGGCCCCCCAAAGTCTCAAAAATAAGTTTCCCACGAATATCTGCCAAAATATGGGAATTAGAGAATTTTTGTTTAGAAAAAAATAAAGATCACCTCGAAATCTACAAAAATGATCCTTAACATTTTTTTCGCAACACCAATATTTTTCGCAAAAACGGCCGTCGAAAAATTCATAACATTCCACACTGGATAGATATGGTAGTATGCTAAAAAATGCAGATGGGTAAAACATTTTTTTTATCAAAACGCAAAAAATATGATGAAGGAAATTTTAATAACAAACCATTTTTTCAAAAAATATCAATAAATTAATGAGATAAATATTGTGAAAAAAAACTTTGACCCCTTTTTTTAACATTCCAGAAAAATCAGAATAAACCCAAACTCATATGCAATGATAGGTACGGGTTTTCCCATTCCGATGAACTTTGAATGATTAAAAAATGTACAGTATTGCCCGAGTAATGGAACAATTCGTCCGCCCGCTTATAAGTGAATCCATGAAGATAGCGGCATTCTAGCGGTAGAGCGGCAGCTGAAATGAGGGGACTTTTGGGTCCCGTTATCTCAAAAACTATCGATTTTTCGAAAAAATTATAAGAACCATTTTTGTAGACTACAAGGCGATTTTTATTTTTTGGCTAAACAAAAATTCTCCAATTCGCATATTTTGGCAGATATTAGAGGGAAACCCATTTTTCGGGACTTGGGGGGGCATTTTTAGCCCTTTCCCACCTGTTAATGTTGATAAACTTGTTTTCGCTCGAAAGCATCTCCAAAGACCTAAGAATTGCGCCCCAGTATGACTGAGATGTTCACGGACGAGGCGACGAAGTAGCAGAGTCTGGAATTTCGAACCGAATACTGTAAAAGTTTTTCGGACGAATAATGTAAGTACAATTTTCATACTCTACTGTCAAAATTTATGTTTTGAAATAATAACGTATTTCTAACCTGCGTCGTACATCTACAGAATAATCAATTGTCTGCTTTGAAAACGGATTTTAAGATCTTTTTTCTACTGGTAAACACATTGTCAGTACAGACAGAAAATTTAAAGACGAAAAAATTGCGTTATATATCCAGGAAACGCAACTGTCCTGTTTTTATTTATGTCAAGGTGAAAAGTAAAGTCAGTTGAAAATTAGTGTTATTTTACAATCATTTATGGCAAATTTGACGAAATGAAGGAAGATTGTGGAAATCTGATTCCTGATGAAATGAAAAAATCAGTTTTTTCTGGCAACCTTTGGTTTTTGAGTTATGAGGCCTCCAAGTGAACTAACCTCAAAATTCTTCCTTCTTGAAACTGATTATCATCAAATGGGGACATACACTAATTAGGCACTTATGTATTCAATGAATACACTAAAATGTATAATAATGAATTGTCTATTCTTAGTAATAACCACCTCAAATAAATCCACTTACCTTGTAAGTATATATGATGTATAACTAATTGCCTAATTCATAATTAAGTTCTAAAAAAAATTAAAAAATGGATTTATTTGAGGCGTTTTTAACTAAAAATAAGCAATAAACTTTAGTGAAATTTAGTGTAGGTATTCGTTCAATATATATAAGTGCCCAATCAGTGTATGTTCCCTTTTGATGGTAATCAGTTTAAAGAAGGAGGAATTTTGGGAAAATGTCCATTTTGAAAAAAACTGATTTTAGATTCGTGACAGCGTCCCAAAAAAAACCCCGTTTGCAAAAATTTATGAAAATCGGCGTCAAGTCCGCAAATTAAAAAATTACCAGAAAAACAAAATAAAATCTGAAACTAATTTTTAAGAAATTTTGGTTTAAAAATTTAGGAAATTCTAAAAGTGTTCTTTTAAATATTTATGACGTTTTGTCATAAATGCCATATTTGTTTGTTTTACTGGTAATGTCGGAATTAAACTTATTTGTAATGACGTCATTTTTGTTTATCTTTGTTTAGAATATTCCAAACAGCGGTGACAACAAACTTTAAAAAAAATTGGTGTCCTATGATTATTCTGTTTTTATATTTTTAGTTATGTATGTTATTATGTGGCCGACTTGCCACCGAAACGTAGACTTAGTATTTGTGATTTTTTTGGTTTTTTGGGGGGTTTTGTCACGCTAAAGCTTTAGCCCAAGTGTTTTGGCCTAAAAACACTTTTCCAACTTTTATTTGGCCGTTGGCAGCCTTTAAAAAAAATTGTTTATTTATTTTTTAAATAAAATTAATAAAATTAAATAGCAAAAGTACAGTAAAGCTGAAGGTGAGTAGCAGAGGGCGTGCAAAAATGCCTAACTCATTTGCCGGAAGTAGGGAGTTAAACTGGGCGCCACTGCTTTTGGTGCCAGGCCTAGCAGAGACCTTCCAAGGTTTAATTGGGAACTCTCGTTCAACTTTACTACCACTCAAAGACAAGAAAAATTTTACTAAACCATATTAACATTAGAAAAAGGAGACACTAGGCGAGTCAAATAAAACACTATATTTAAAACAAATAGTTAATAGAATTTATTACAAATTTGTGATTTAAAAGTTTACACAAAAAAAATATTCAAAATAAAATGGTGAATGCGCTGGGTTATGAAAGGTACAAAAATTAAATTTATAATTTAAAAGTTTACAAAAAAATATATAATCGAAATAAAATGGTGAATGCGCTGAGTTAATAACGACTAACTTAAAAAAAAATTATATATAAAATTTAAAAAAATGTATAAATACCGCTTAGAATGATTTAATTAACAATAATTTAATGAGCAGAAGATTTACCAAAAAAAAATATTACAATTAAAATAAAAGGAAAGGCCGCAAATAATTCAAAAAACAATGTGGTAAAAAAAATTAAAAAGGTAGAGTCTTAAATTCTTAATTGAAAAGTTATAAATAAAAATTGTTAGTGGGTTAATTTTAATGTTGCCTGTTTTGTCGATTCCAAGTGATGGCGGGTGTGCCAGCCACTACACCGTGAAGAGCGATGGTGTCCAAAACAACAAACAACACATTAACCAGCTAGATGGTCACTCTTTCTGACCCGTTCCAAAAAAAAAAACTTCTACCAAATTGATGGCCCCTCCAAACCAAAGCGAAAACTGTTTCAAAAAAAATTAATGGCCCATGTGAAGAAAAATGGCCCGTCCGAAGAACCCCAAGATGTTAAGGGGTATTTTCAACTGACACGTGATCCCTGCGGCGTCGAACTACAAGTCCTGCAGTGCAGATTTCTTTCCCGAAACAGCCAAAAGGCAACGCAAACCAACAAAATTTACACAAAACCAAAGGTAACTTAAATCGGGAAAGATTTTTGGGAAATTTGCAGCACAAATCCTACAAAGATGGCTTGAATACCAGTAGCTGCAAATTCTCCTAGTTCTCGGCTTGAAGATTGACGTGAAAGTGGTAAAACATGGCCGATGGCCCTTTGTCCTTCTCAAAAAGTACCAGTGGGCGCACGCACATCGCTGCTAATTCTAGGAATTTTCTCGCCCCTAAATTGGCAACATCGTTACAACATTTTGAGTTGCCTACCCACGCTGCCCAAATAACATTCCCTCGAACTGTCATCTGTCTTGTCAAAAATAAATTCAAACAAAATTATACAACAATCCAAATCAAGAAATGTTTAAAATTTCAATGCAAAGAGGATAAAATACAAAGAACCTGTACAAAAGAGACTCTGGAGGCAAAGGAAACTGCTCTGGCCCTTGTGACCCCTATGACAACTGTTGGGAATAAAAAAAATAAAGTAAACAAACTAAGGTAAATACGGAAGGTAATGTAAACAACCCTACCTACATAGCCAATAAAAGCAAAACTGCTAAGGAAATGTAATTTCTAGACCAACCTACAAGCTGTCGAGGATTGTTGATAGGGAGAAAAACCATACCGAATACCTAGAGAAACAAAATTTGGTTACGAACCCCTGACAGTTTATCCTAAATACCAACGTTTTAAAGGTAAGACCCTACTTAAATTAGAAAATATTGATTGGTACAAAGTGAATCTAACCTACTTAATAAACTTGGTTTAGTCAATAATAAAAAATGTACCTCAAAATTAATGTTGCATCAAACAAAAATTAAGGCCAGTTATCGACTCAAGGTATCTTATGTTAGTTTTTTAGTACACAATACTACGAGGGGTAAAAGCAACGTAAAGCATAAGGTAGGATACCAAATACGATAGAAAAACAGAAGTAACCCAGCAATTACAATCAAATTTGGAGCCCTTTGCCAAAAATAAACTGCAAAAAAAATGAAAACCGACCTGCATTAAGGTAAACAAACTAAATTATTAAAAACAAACGTAGGAATAAAAACTAACCGTGACAGTTTTGTTCTTTTTTGTTGCAGGCGATCTGCAAGTTCATAAGGGTCAATAGGGCTGGACAGGGTCAGCCCGTATACCCCGGGACCCGGAGCAAGAGGGTCCCATTTTCCAAAAAGTAGTAAGGAGAGTATCTCAAATAAAACAAACTGAAATATAAATATTACGTCACAAAAGCTGACCTCCCTCCCCCTATAAATAGTTGGTTCTGCAGAGACACCGGTTGCGTCCAAACGGCCCCTAACCTAATATTGATTGACCAAAATATCTAATTATCTTTTTACGCCATACATTTTTTCTCACCTGGATGACGTAACTACAAATGGGTATTATTCCGACTTTATATTTATAATTTTCAAAAAGATAAATAAAGTGGTATGGTGTGTTAATGTATTTTAAGTTTACCTGAAATTACTTTAGCATCAAGCATTGGTAACCATGTATTATTTAAATTAAAAGATATTGATGCTACACATTTAACTTTTTATATCAAAATTGCAAGAATTTTAATTTTAAATATTATTTAATTTTCAGTTTAAGTTTTATATATTGATTTTATCTTGGAAACGTGGTAGAATTGCCACCGAAACGCAGGTAGATATTTTAATTTATTTGGGGTTAATTCTTTATTTTGTTTTAGACGATCTGCCAGTTCATAGGGGGTCAATAGGGCTAAACACACCCAGTCTCTATACCCCGGGACCAGGATCGAAGTGGTCCCATTATAAGAGTATTTGGTGACTACCCAACAAATATTTTTCAAAATTTTTAGGATTATTTATTTATACATTTTTTCTCACCTGGATGACTTAACTACAAATGGGTATTATTCCGACTTTATATTTATAATTTTCAAAAAGATAAATAAAGTGGTATGGTGTGTTAATGTATTTTAAGTTTACCTGAAATTACTTTAGCATCAAGCATTGGTAACCATGTATTATTTAAATTAGAAGATATTGATGCTACACGTTTAACTTTTTATATCAAAATTGCAAGAATTTTAATTTAAAATATTATTTAATTTTCAGTTTAAGTTTTATATATTGATTTTATCTTGAAAACGTGGTAGAATTCTTTATTTTGTTTTAGACGATCTGCCAGTTCATAGGGGGTCAATAGGGCTAAACACACCCAGTCTCTATACCCCGGGACCAGGATCGAAGTAGTCCCATTATAAAGAGTATTTGGTGACTACCCAACAAATACTTTTCAAAATTTTTAGGATTATTTATTTATTTCATTTTCCAGACATTCCAGATTTTCTAGAAAATAAAAATGTAATTTAAAAAAATGTGGTTCTTAAAAAATTTGCAGATACATTTTAAATGGCCACCATGATATTTCAAAACGAAATGATCATTCTGCGCTGTGATATATTTCTAAAAGCAATATCATTCTCTGGTCTAGATTTCTGGGCGTTGGTATCCAACGAGAAATATCCAAATTTAAAGAAATGTGTTGACCAACAGCATTTGTGTTTTGGTTCAACATTTTATGTGAATCAGCATTTTCATACTTTAAACAAAGAAAAAGTTACCACCGTTCCAGTTTGATAGACGCTCATACATTGGATTCTTACAGGTTTGCAATTTCCAACTACAAGACTAACTTTTCTAATCCAGCGGAAAATGATACACAATGCTCACACTACATAAATAACTACCAAGAATAATTTTCAATTTTATGTTTTTCCCCTTAATAATATAAAAAATACTACATAAGCATATACTGTTTGGTAAATTTGTTCTATAGTTTTGTGGCGGATTCATGTTTCAGTTTGTGTTATTTGGGATACTCCACACTTTTATGGAGTACTAAAAATACACAAACCTGATATACCATTATGTCATATAGTTAGTTTCATAAACTCACCTACACACCCATTAGCAAAATTTCTACTTACTATTTTAGATCCTTTAGTAAACAATACTGACTCATACATTAAAAATCCCCAACATTTTATAGAAAAATTAACACACATTGACATAGACCCCAATAACACCTTGGTAAGTTTTGATGTTATTAGTTTATTCACAAATTTTCCTGTCGATAGAACATTAAATATTGTTAGAAATAAATTAAAAAATGATGTCCAACTTGGCGAAAGAACCAAACTAAACATAAACTATTTTCTAGAATGATTAACTTTTTGCGTAAAAACAACATATTTTCAATATAACACTGACTTTTATAAACAAACTTCTGACATGGCCATGGGTTCACCTTTAACACCATTATTAAGTAATATTTTATGAAAAATTTTGAATCCAATTTTGTACAAAACTATCATTATAAACCTTTAGTTTGGTGGAGATATATAGATGACATTTTTTCTATTTATCAACATGACGAAAATTGTCTAAATAATTTTTTAACACGCATAAATACCCAAGAACCCACTATTCATTTCACTTTAGAAAAAGAAAAAAACTTACAACTTCCTTTTCTTGATACTCTAATAAAAAAAGATGTAAATAATTTTGAAACTAAAATTTACAGAAACCTACACATACAAACAGATACTTAAATTTTAACTCTAATCACCCAATAATGGTAAAAAAAGCAGTTGTAAACCGTCTTTTCGATAGAATTAAAATAATTTGTTCTGATTAAAACAAAGAAAATGAAAAAGAATTTTTAAAAGATTGTTTAGTTCAAAATAATTATCTTCTTGATTTTATAAACAAATGCTTTCTAAAATTTGAACAACCAAATTTAAGACAAAATCAAAATAGACCACAAATCTATTTTTATCATATATTCCTGGCTTATCAAATAAAATTTAATGAATAGGTAATAAATTTAATATTCGCACTATCTTTAAAACACAAAACACTATTAGATCCCAAATAACAAAAACAAAACCATACAATATAAACGAAAACACAAAAAATGTTATTTATAAGATCCCTTGTGAATGTAATAAATTTTATATAGGTGAAACTTCCAGACCATTAGCCAAACGCATAAAAGAACATGAAACATACATTAGAAACACAGAATTTCACAAATCAAAAATCTGTCAACACGCATTTGATAATAACCACATAATAAATTGGAATGCTGCAGCATTTTAGCAAAGGAAACTTGTTTAAAAAAACGTAAAATAAGTGCATTTATTTTATTAAATAAAGATAAATGTGTAGCATTAATATCTGTTAATTTAAATAATATATGGTTACCTATGCTTGAAGCTGAAGTAAATTTAGTAAACTTAAAATCAATTAACACACCATACCACCCACCTTTTTTGTCTTTTTGAATACTATACATACACAAGTCAAATAACCTAATGTCATTTATGACAAAACGTCATAAAAACGTAAAAAAGCTATCAGAATTTCCTAAGTTTTTAAAGTAATTTTTTTTTATTCAGCTTAATTTTTTGTTTTAGTTTCTATCTTGACAACGGTGGCCGACTTGCCACCGAAACGTAGATTAATATTTGTGATTTTTGGGTTTTCTGGGGGGTTTTCTTATTTTTTGTTGCAGGCGATCTGCAAGTTTATAGGGGTCAATAGGGCTGAACAGGGTCAGCTCGTATACACTGGCACTTTGACCGAAGAGGTCCCATTTTCCAAAAAGTAGTAATGCGAGTATCCCAAATAAAACAAACTGAAAGGTATACTGTTTTATTTAAAAGTATGTAATTGGTAGATCACAAAGGGTTTCGTCAGTAAACAGTAATCTTGGGTCTAATCAGTTCCTTAAAATCTCTTCCATTAAATTTCGAAAATTGAAAATAAGATTTTGACTAACTTATTACAAATTTTATAACTGATATTCTTAAGTAAGAATCGTCTTTATAATTGTAAGCAAAACCGAAAAAAAGTTTTTTATTAAACTTAATGCATCTCCTTAGGGCTTATAACTTACCGTACATAACAGAACACCTTTCTTAGCCTTTCGGAATCCATTGAAAACATCTTTCCGCTCATTTTGATTCATGGACCCGTGCAATTTAAACAACTCAATATCCAAAACCTCTTCCTCATCATCACTTTCATCCAGCTCCTGTTCATCTAGTACCAACACATCTCCAACTTTCATTTTCCCTTTATTTTTGGGCATTCTTAAGAGATAATTTTTAAACAGGTCATAATGAAAATCAACCATGTGACTTGTTGCCATGAATACGAACGTTTTACTGTTGCGCTTTGCTTTTGTTATCAAGAGTGCCGATAACATGACTAACCGATGCTTGACGAATGTAAGGATAAATTCCTGTTTTACAGTATTTGGTATTATTAAGTGCTCTGGATTAGTGGTGGATGATTCATCGAGAGCATCAACGTAAACATGTTCTTTCATGGTAAAGTCAGCTAATTCAGCAACGCCTTTGGTAAGAGTTGCTGACAGTAGAATTGTTTGTCTCGCATCGTCCCTATTTGGACAGCTAGTTGTAGATTTTACATCTGCGGTATCTTTTTCAGTTTTTTGCCCTCGAAAAATGGCCATAGGATCATATGATGCGTTAGTTTTTTGTCTATCTAACTCCTCAACTATCCTATTTAAGTGAAAGAAGTCAAATTAGTAATGATAGATGTTAGGTGGATATTTGGTTGCGATTAAGTTTGCATATTTGACCTTCAAATGACCTTGATCCTGACCTAAAGTTCCGAAAGACTTGTACATGGTATCTTTATGCTTTTGGGGTGGCTAAATCGTGCTTCGGGGTCAGTTTGACCCCATCAGGTCAGGGTCAAGGGTATTTCAAGGTCAAATCTGCAAAATTAATCGCAACTAAATTTGAAGAGTATATACTTATGTTTTTGAGGTGGCTGAAGATGAATCCGTGGTCAGTTTGACCCCATCGAGTCATGGTCAAGAGATATTTCAAGGTCAAATCTGCAAAATTATAATTTTACAGATTTGATCACAGACTCGTACTCAGTGATCCAAAAACATAGGCGTACACTCTTCAAATTTGATTAAGAATAATTTTTCAAACTTGACCTTGAAATGTGCTTGACCCTGACCTGATAGGGTCAAACTGATCCCGGATTCGGGTTCAGCGACCCCAACAACATTAAGATACCATGGTCAAGTCTTTCAAACTTTCAATTTTTTTAGTGGGGCTGTGCAATTCTAGAAATATATTTTTTGATACTCCCTTTATTTTTGGTAAAAAGTTGGACAAGGATATTTTTTGGCTCTCCTTGTATTAAAAAAAAATTCAAATAGTCATGTGTGTATTTTTTTCCATAGAATCTGAATAAATACTTGGGATAATGATTTGAGTTAAACCAAAAAGACACAACTTTTTTTTTATAGGGCACCATATTTATTAGTTCGTTTTTGTATGCACCTTAATTTGTTATTACCTTTTAATAAAATTTATTTCGCATTCATTTTTAGTTACAACGGAATTAATTTAATTTATATAAGACATTTAAGCTTCAAATTAAAACTCAGAAAAAGGTAACAATACCTAAAATGCCAAAACACAAAAAGTCAATATTCTTTCAAAGTTTCGCAGGTAATTAAATATCAAAGTTACCTTTTTTTATTTTCTTGTTTTATTCGCAAATTTCTTATGAGAATTAAATTAATTCTGTTTTTAATAAAAATGAAATACTATTGGAATGTATTGAAGTCAATGAAGCATTTTCAAAAAATAACCAATAGATGAGATAACCCATTAAAAAAATGTTAACTGGCGCGGGTATGGAATAAGTGGGATGTCAAAAAATGTAAAAATGGAGTAAATATCAATTAAACAATAATTCAAATAATATTTTAAATGTTGCTTTAAAATATTTTGTCAGTTCTAAGAGCTTTTTAATTAAAAAAGTTCTCTACAGCTTGTCACGAACTGTCAACAGTAATGTTTAGGCGCCATTCCACTAGGAACACACAGTTCTGTATTTCAAACGGAAATATATGCTTTACTGCACTGTGCAAAAGAAAATAACAGGAGGGCTTATAAAAACAAGCGGATCTGCATAATAACAGACAGTCAAGCATCATTGGGGGCACTAGTATACCCCAAGGTAACGTCCAAGCTGACATAGGAATGCCAAAAGGAACTGGAAGTCCTGGGAGAACGCAACAGAGTAACTCTCTTGTTGGTACCAGGACACTCGGAAATAGAAGGCAACGAAAAAGATCATGAGCTTGCAAGACAGGTTTCATCCACACCATACTTTGGACCAGAGCCTGCCCTTGGAGTGACCAAAACCACAGCGCGAGGGCAAACCAGGGAATGGATCCGAAACAAACACGAGGAATACTGGGGAAACCTCAGTAGAATTAGACATGGAAAAAGCTTTATCAGGGGCCCATCCAAAAGAACAAAGGAAGAACTACTCAGACAAAGTAGGAAAAGGGCATGATAACCTAAGAGACACCTACACAAGATAGGCTCATACAATGGGACCTAAGTTGCAGAATATGCGATGAGGGGAAAGAAACAGCCTACCATATCCTGTGCGAATGTGAAGCATTGAATCACAAAAGACAGGCATTATTTGGGCAACCGGAAATGAGCCCACAGGAATATATGAAACAACCAGTCTCGGGGTTATACAGACTTGTAGAAGGAACAAGACTAATGGGAGGATTGGTATAAAAGAAAATGGGAGACTAGGCACAAAAAGCCCAAGAGGCTGCGCTGCCTCCGGTAGTGAATGAAGACGGCTCCCTGAGAAGAAGAAGAAGAATGTTTAGGCGATTTTGAAACTTTAATGTTCATTAAAAAAAGTCTTCAATAAAAGTCGCTCTGGTTTAGGCCTAATAATATCCACTAACTCTAAGTTAAAACATGCTCCTTATGATGACCTTACCAAACAATGATGTTGAGAATTAAACTTATTATTACTGAAATTGACTAAGTTATATATGTTAATTGACCAAGAATAATTTAAATTTTCAAAAATAGAATCTTAATTATGCAGTATATAATATGTCCTAGACAATTTTTTTTTTTTAATTTTAAAGAAAATAGAAGCAAAATTAATGTATTTAAAAATAATTATGTTAAAAAATTATCCTTTACAAGAGTCTTATTATTAATTTGTGAAGTAAATAGGTATCTACCTAACAATATCCTTTTTAAATCCCATATCCAAAAGTCGGTCAGCTTCGTCTAGCACCAGGCAGCGAACATGTTTTGCATTAAATGCAGTTGTATGTAGAATATGATCCAAAAGCCTACCAGGTGTTCCAATCAAAATATGAACACCTTTCTTAAGTCTAACTTTTTCCGTTTTGCGGTTTTCTCCTCCACACAACTGCCCCACTACTATCCACTGAAAAGTCTAAAAACATAATGATTATTAAAATAACATTTTTTAGCACAGGTACACTACAGAATAAAATTATTCTAAATGGTACACTAAACAACACTTGTAAAACTAACTTGAAATAACAATAACAAACTATCAAAGAAGATTGTATAAAACAAAATTTATTCATAATTAGGAGGGAAGAGAGATAAGGAGTATCATCTGTTATGGCTGTTTGGCTCAAAAAGTGGCCAAGAATAGCATTAAATAAAGAGGCACTGGTGTAGCGGGGGTATAGTCTGAACCAATAAGAACCAATAACCTTGTGCTATAAGCCTTGAGCTATGTGTAAATACTTACATTTAATTTTCCAAAAAGCTCATGAGTTTGAAGAGCAAGCTCTCTTGTTGGTACTACAATAATCGCCTGAATTCCATCAGTTCTCTGGAGCTTGGGAGTAATATTAACAAGAGAATTTAATACTGGAACCGCATACGCCAATGTTTTTCCTGATCCTGTTTGTGACCTTATCTGAAACACACATTTAACAGTACCTGTTCTGTTTTGTCACAATTTTATTTTTTATTATGCTTAAAGTTTAATTTTTCTATTTATTTTTCTTACCAGAACGTTCTGTCCAGTCAACACAACTGGTATTGATTTTTCTTGAACATTTGTCAAAATATTAAAATTATTCTTTTCTAAATTAGAGAGAATATGTTTATGAATATCTAGATCACCAACTTTTTTCCCAGCACTAAAAACTTTTTCTACCACTGATTTGCCTTTAATTTCGGTATTGATATAAACATTTTTATATTTTTCAGAAAATAGGGAATGATGGCTTATTGCTGGTTTTTGTTTACTAGTTGTATCTTCTGTGAGTAAGCTTTGACTATTATTGTTTTTGGTAGCTAATTTATCTTTATTTCCTTTTCGTTTAATTAACTGTTGTGAAGGCTCTGAGTTTTTACCAACATTATGAAGTTGTCCAGTAGTTTCTTTGTTTGATTCTAAGTTGTCAAACTGCTTTTTTATTGACTGTTTAACTGATATATTACTGTTTCGATTATTTGCTTTTTCTAAAACCTTTTTGGATATTTTCTTTCTAGCAAAGACTTTACCACTTTCAAAATTATTATTATCACTATTCCATTTAAATTCAAAAGAAGTCATTTTAATAAGAAATAGACTACGATTTGTTGCTTCTATTTAATATTTTGTTTTAGCACAAATTTAGACACAAATTAAAATAAATTATATTTTTTCATTACGCACACTTTATTTACATTCATCCTCATGAAAAACTGAGGTTAGGGATGAGTTGCTTTCTCTTTGTATGTAAAACAAGCATCAACTGCTTGACAGGGTTGTGTAGTAAGCTTCAAGGATATACCTTCTAAAGACAGCCTTGGAGCGATAAGTCTACAACCAACAGACAGAAAGGTTGTGGACTTATCGCGCCGAGGCTGCCTTTAGTAAGTATATGCTTAAAGTTGACTTGACAATTGGGGGCTGTTATACCCCCGGTGGCTTTTCTCAGGCATTCGCCAGCTCGCCTTCACCCCTCCAAAGCTTAGCAAGAGGCGGAGCAACCCTTCCGCATTGGTTACACTCCCGTTAAATCGGGTTAAGAGAGGGGCTAGACATATTTCTTAGGAACTCCGATGTCGTCCGGCTCGAAACCGTATCGAAGCTCCTGACTATTTTAATTAAGGAAGCTATTCAAATGCACATTCAATTGTCGAGAAATGCAACAACAGAATCCAGATATAACCGGTTTCTTTCAGTTCCTTCTTTTGTCCTCACGAGCCTGTGCTCTATACCGCCATGTGGTCAACGTCACCACGTGTCATTCTAAAAGAAGGATTATAGGAATCCAGACTTCAACAGCACTTTCACCAGCGTTCACTAACTACGACGTTAGTGAACGCTGTTTCGACACTCTGAATAGCAGGGTGAGTTTTCCTTGATCCCCAATGGGAAATACAGCAGATACGGTTCCTACTACCGCCTTCCCGGAAAAAACTATCTAGTTTTTTTATCGACCCACCTCACTAGTCGGAGGTCAAACAGAAACTGATGCTTAAAGTTTGTTTGTACGATTTTCTATGTCTTAGAGCCTTCGAAAGTATACCTACTGGAGGCAGTCTTGCCACTTGGCCGGGCTAACAAACGTACGAGAGGGAAAGAATACAGGAGTCGGCGGGCCGCTGACCACTGCCAGCACGCGGAGCGAGATAGAAAGGTTATAACCGTTTTCTTTCTCATACATTTTTGGAGCTTCGTGCTTCGTCAGGCAACTGCCCAGCCCCAACCAGCCCAGGTAGGGTTGACCCGAATGTAATAAAAAGAAGAATGAACTGAGGTGTTCGATGTTCGAGTTGTCAAAGATGACGTGTATTTAAAAATTAAAAATATTGTAATTTGCGTTTTTGAAATTTAAAATTCTAAAATTTTTCCATAGATTTTCAAAATGGCTTTAATGACAATGATTGCTCGTGTAGCGGATGGCCTTCCACTGGCAGCTACTATGCAAGAAGATGAACAGGTATGTTTGGGCCAAGTGTTTGGGCCCCTTAAGGACTTTAAGGTCTCATATATTTATTTATTAACCAAACTCCTAAACCCGTTTTAACCACATACAATTTATCTTATTTTGTAGACAGGAAGAAATATATTGGACTATCAAAATCAAGCCAAAATGCTGTTTGAAAATTGGGCCCACAATCTCCTCCTAGATGTTCAATAGAAACAGGACCCTATTTATTTCAGTAAGTTGATTTCTTGGTAATTTTCTTTTCAGGTGACTAAATTAAAAGTTGTATTTATCTAGGGAAATATTTAAGTTGCATTTAAAAGTCGAGCTATTTATTGTGGATTAATCTATAGTTTATAGGGTTGTATATTCAAAATCAGAAATCTCTTTTAAAACGTAATTTTTATTGTTTTCTTAGCTATCTAATTGAATATGAAGTATGTTATTTAGTATTATGCGAAAAGAATTTTTCAAAGAGATTAGCCTATTCCTACTTGGAAGATATCGCTCAGGAGTTTCATTCTCAGTATGGTAGAAGAGTAAATACAGTAACCAGACCCTATACGTTTATTGAATTCGACACATACATTCAAAAAGCAAAGAAACAATTTAGTGACTCAAGATCAAGAAGAAATTTAAATGTTATTAATAATCAGTTACAAGATGTCCAAAGAATTATGGTTCAAAATATTGATGATGTGCTACAAAGAGGCACTGTTTTATCAGGTAATTTATTTTATATTTTTTTAAAGCTCTTGTTAATAAAAGTTTTTACCTACTTTTATCAAAAAACTTTTTATTTAGGTAGGTACTTGTATGATATTTTACCAAAACCAATGAAATCAATAAGACCATTTAGGCTCTATAAAAAAATTAAACTTGGTTAATTGGTAATTTAAAATATTTTGTGTTATAGATCACAATACATTTTATTTGCTCATTACCTAGCTACATTTAAAAAAATCCTTCTATTAAATAATAACTGTGAGATTTATATTAAAGAAAGAAGTTATTGAGTTTAATTAGTATTAGACTTTCCTAAAAAATAGAAAAAAATATGAAAAAAATGCTTACTAATTATATTTAATACATATTTTGTTGACTAAAGTCTGATTTTTTTTATATATATATTATGTTATGCACATACAAATTTTCTCGCATCTAGGTGCATTGATACAAAATTTAAAATCAGATTTCATATTTACTGTTGTTGGAACAGTATTTTATAATTGTAAATTTGTTGGAATAAATAAATTAATAAATGTCCATCATTACAATTGGTGTAATTCTGTAATTATTGTAAATTTTATGTATATCAACACTTTAACTGTCTTGTGTACAATATATGGTACAAAGGCAATTTTAATTCTCCACCTTGTGTTGGACACAGGTTTTATAAGCATCTAGATCTAGGCCCTATGTACATATTTTTAACAAAAAGACAATTCTTGTATAATAAAAGTTACATAAAATAACCACAAATCGAGTAATTTAGAAAGTAAATGTGTTGGCCCACATGACCCGGTACAATTTGTTCTCTAAGGTGGCGTGGCAGTTAAAGTGTTAATGGGTATTTATACCCTTAAACACTGGTCATTCTGGTAACACATATGACATAAATGTTTTCTTATGTGTTAATTATTATAAACTAGCTGTCCCATCAGACGTTTATTATTCCTAAAACATGGTGTTAATAATTCTAATGCTTTATGGTACACAACATGCTATCTACCTATCTGTCTGTCTGCCTATCTATCTATCTATCCACTATTTCTAATTTACGCACAAGTTCCTTAATTGTTTTTTATTAAGAACCTTCTCCTGACAATAACAAACACAACAAAAAAAAATTTACAAAACCCTTCTAGCTATTTACGCGTAAGGTAAAATACCAATTATGGACACATTACCATTTATTGACATTTTATTTGATTCTATGTAAAATTAAGAGATCTGACAAACTTGTGTTTACTTTTAAAAGGGTAATATATTGCTTGATACCTTGGCAACAATGTAATACCTTTCCAACTATGTCTCATCAGCCATTTTGGAGAAATTGCTGTTTAAGTGAACATGTGCACATTTTACTTGAATATTTAAGTGGTTAATAGTGAAAAAGTTAAGGTAAGTGTTTGATTTAAAAGCATGTAACTTTTTTATTTTTTATATCAGACAGGCCAAGCAATGTTTCATTTGCTTCAAAAAGTCTATACAACAAAAAATAGGTAAGATATATTAAAGAAAGTGTTAGGGACCTTGTGATTCACCTGTGTCAATAATTGGTTTTTTAATTGTTTTTAAGGTTTTAATACATACAAATTGCTCACATCACTGCGATATTGCCAAAACTTTAATTTTCTCTTTAAAATGTCTCTAACCAATTCTTGACATAGGGTGTTAATATTTGGTCGACGAGTGTCAATATTTGGTTTTGTTTTTTTTTTAGAAATGGCTTCACGAAAAACTTATCCTCTTGAGCAAATGGCCCTGGCTTTGGAGGATGTTCGTAAAGGACTCCCAGTAGCAACTGCCGCAAAAAAATATGGTGTTCCTCGAACAACACTGCTTCATAAAAAAGAAGGAAAATCTTCATTAGTTTGCTCTCCAGGTCCATCAACCACATTGTCCTTAGAAGAAGAAACTCTTTTAGTTAGATGGATACTGGCATTGGCTGAAAGACATTTTCCAGTCACGAAAACACAGCTGCTTGACTCTGTTCAGAAAATGATGACTGAGTCAAAAACTAAAGAAAAATCCTTTAAAAATGATAATAGACCTAGCGATAAGTGGTTTAGGCTGTTTTTAAAAGACATCCCGAAATTAGTGTAAGATTATCTCAAGGTTTAACACCAGCTAGAGAAAATATCACTGAAAATCACATTGGACCTGGTTTCAGGAAATAAAAACGTACCTAACATCTAAGGGATCTTTCAAATAACAGAAAATCCATCAAGAGTTTTCAACACTGACGAAAGTGCCTTTTATCTTTCTCCAAAACAGGATAAGGTATTAGTTAAAAGGGCGAAAAGAATGTATACACAACTGCAGGATGAAAAGAAAACCTTACGGTCCTTGTAACTGCAAATGCTGCAGGAACTATTGCTCCACCAATGATCGTGTACTCATATATTAGAGTTCCCAGTTATATTGCACAAAGCATTCCACCTGAATGGGGCGTCGGTACCTCCGAAAAATGGCTGGATGTGTGCGGCAACATTTTACGAATATATCTGTAATATATTTAATCCCTGGCTGGAAGAAGAAAAAATAGAAAAACCAGTAATTTTATTTCTGGACGGGCATGTCTCGCACCTTACGCACCATCTTTCTGAATTTTGTGCAGCCAATGGAATAGAACTTATTGCACTATACCCAAACTCCACTCATTTGTTGCAACCTTTGGATGTGGGGGTATTTAGACCACTAAAGGCTGCCTACAGGCAAGAAGTCCAAAAATGGAGACTGGAAAACTTGGGAAATAAAATGCAGAAACAAAATTTTCCCAGTGTTTTTAATAAAGCTCTGAAACAGATAGATAAAGACACCATCAAAAATGGATTCCGGGAAGTAGCATATATGCCCTTTTAATGTGGAAAATGTACACTTTGACAAAATATCCAAGAAAAATTCTTTTGTTGGAGACTTCCCTAAATTAACAATAAAAACAAAGGATACATTAAGGGGATTAGAAGAAAGAATTGATGCTTTAAAATTGGATCAATTTAAAGTATGTTTTAGAGAAAATTTAGAATGGAATGGTGCTGTTGAAGATACAAGTTTGTTTCAGATTTGGAAAGAACTAACCAAAGAAATTGAAGTTAAGAAACCTAATGAAATACAAAAAATGGATAAGACTTGGTTAGAAAGAAGTGAATCCCAGATTAAAGAAATTGTAGAAACATTGCCAGGCAAGGATACTCAACTAACAGAAAATGAAGAACAATTAAAAGAATCTGGAGTAGAGGACCAGGTGGAAGCGCTTATAGAAATACCTCAACACTCCACACCAGAGAAAATTCCAAGTTGCTCAGTCAAACACTCAGCAAGTAATGTTTTAACTCCTTTTAAAAATATTAAGGATAACGTGCCGACGCCATTTAAGAAAGCATTATTTTGGCCCAACCCAAAACCGGCAACAAAAAAAAGAAAAATAAAAGAAAAAATTCCTTCCGTCATAACTTCAGATGCATGGAGGTCATATCACACAAGAAAAGAAAACGCAAAAAAGCAAAAGTTAGAAGAAAAAGAAAAAAGATTAGCTTTAAAGACGCAACGGCAACAAAAAATCGAAGTAAAAAACAAGCACAACAAAAAAAGAGAAGAAGAATCCGACTCATCTGAAGAGGGATGGATGGACAGCGGCAGTAGTTTAGATGATGTTGACATTTTTCCAGAAGAAAATGAATATTGTGACTTAGAGGATGCATTTAACCTTCAAGTGGGCGATTACGTATTGGCAAAATTCTATGGAGGAAAAAGAAATGCCACCATTTTTAAATATGTATGCGTTATACAAAAGATACAAGCCAATGAGGTTGAAGTAATGTCAATGAAGTCCATAAATAAAGACAAGAAATCATTTATCTTTAATGAAAATGATATTTCCTACATTAAAAAAAACTGCATTTTGGGAGTGCTGCCGACACCAGAAATTGTAGGGACAGGAGAACGGCAAAGATATGAATTTCCATTAAAAGTGGACATTTTTGAATCTTAATTACATAGTGTTAGTTTTTCTTTTTTCACTTGTTCTTTGTTTTAAGTTTAATTTTAAAAAGTGTCAATAATTGGGATGTCAATAAAAGGTTTCAAAGAAAAATTGTGTGTCAATAACAGGTTATATTACATCCATTATTTTTTTTAAATTTTCCGTATTTTCTTTATAAAACCAAATTCTTTTATTTTGTGAAATTTGAAGACAAAACTCTAACAATTTTATTAGTGTTAACACTATTTAGATTCCAAAATTTTTAAAAGAGTTATGCCCAAAAATTGAAATTTCTTGTCTAAAAGTGGCAATAATTGGTCTGTTACCTTAATGGCGTGACCAAGGGAAATAGGGATTCATTTTTATACTTATGACGAATGCACCAGATTATTAGCATACATAGTACCATCTTTCCATAAAGTTTAAAAATGTATCTCTGGAATATATATAGGAAACTATCATTTAGCAAATAATTTGTTTACACAATCTGTTGAAGATTTAAATTTTTGCCTCTTTCTCATATAGCAGTGTTTTTCAATCTGTGGGTCGGGACCCTTAGAGGGGTCGCCAGCAAAAGGAAAAGGCAAGATTCTATACTAGAATACAAAACATAGTTTCAGTGAGAAAAATGGGCTTGTTTATTTTTCAACAATTTGTCAAATCGTGGTGCTATTTTTGAAATGTTAATTATTAAATCATTTTCTAATTAAAGTCTATTTCTCTTTTTGGTTTTAATGTCCACCATTCATAAGAAAGTCAGTTCACAGAGGTAAGAAGTGGCGAATGGCACTAAAAATTTTAGAGCTTCCATGGCCAGCTCTGGATATTCTTGTTTTCTTTTCATCCAAACATGTCAATACTTTGCGAATAAAATTCCATCTTAAGCATGCCGCAGCAGCTGAATCTATAAGATTTTCTTTAATATTTGTTGTAAGATCAGGCAGTTCTAATGATTTATCCAAGAAAGGATTTAGAATTCATCTACGTCCATTGTCAGCTTCAAAGTGCAAGTCTGGAAAGTATGTTAGTAGTTCTCCCTGCAAATTATGCAAGCTTTGTATCACACAAATGTGAAGCCCTTCCACAAGCAATTGGTATGTTGCATTATCTTCAACAATCTTCTATAAGTTTATCAAACCTTCAATCCGATTCAAACGACTGGTAATAATATTTATACGTTTATTAATGTAGTTTTTTTTATTTTCTTGTTTTCTTATTCTTTTGTAATTTTGTGTTAATTTGTTAGATAAAATGTATGCTATTCTACTGTTATTATCGAGGACTTTTCTATACTTATTTTCTTATGTGTTGTATACTGTTTAGTTTAAATTTTTACAAAATACAAGAATATAAAATATATACAAAAAGTTTTATTAAAAAACTATTCAAAAAATCATCCAAAAAAGAACTTTAAAAAATGCCATTAAAAAACACTTTTTAAAAAGCCCTGTGTGTTTTTTAAGGAGGTTCTTGTTTAAATTATTAAGGTGGCGAAAAGATTTGCCAAATGCCAATTTCAAGAGCCAAACTGGGTCAGAAAAATCATTAGCATATGCAGATTTAGCATCTTGTAAGAACATTAACAATTTAGCTTTTAGTTCTAGAATTCTTGCCAATACCTTTCCTTTAAATAGCCACCTGACCTCTGTGTAATAAAGGAAATTGTGATGAAGCGAACCCATATCTCTACAAACAATTCTAAACCGCCTGGTTTGCAAGGCTTTAAATTTTTATTACCTCAAGCACGTCATTTAAATCAGAAGGTAAAGCCTTGGCTGCTAGAGCTCTGTACTCATCGGCGACCTCGGGGTTGAGACAAAAGAACATTCTGTAGAGCTCGGGGGACGACGCGAGGCGCTGCCTCTCGCCCGCGACGACAATGCAGGATGGCAACGCCGCAAAGTAAGGCCCGCGCAAGCTGGCGTACAAGTTGTAGCTGCACGCAGCCTTACCAACTTACCTTGTACTTTCTTTTAAAGCTCCCGCGGCTTCTTGCAATGTTGTAGGCTTAATAATCAATATAGGTAACAAAATAGAAAAATAAAGACCAACTTTTTGTCTGTCTATTGCCTAAGGGGATCACTAGAATTTTTCAACCTGTAAAGGGATCGCGTATTCAAAAAATTGAAAAACACTGTCATAGAGGATGTACAGTGAAAATACTGCCCCACTTGCACTTCTTAAATTTTTTAATTTTCCGCACAAATTTCTTAATTTTTTCTTTAATAAGAACCTTCTTTTGACAATAACAAACACGATATTAATAATAAAGAATTATGGGCGTACTACATTTCAATGATTCATTTTTATTTATACGAGTATAGATAGATAGATAGATAAATAGATAAATATAGATTTTAAAAAATATTATGTTATCTGTGCTATATCTTGAACACCACCATACTCAAATTATCTAAAAATAAATTATTTTTATTGTTATTTTATATTTAAGTTGACAAAATTTATGTTCAGTTTGAAATTAAATTAATTAGCTTAGAATTAGGAAATATTTTAAAGTTCATTATCCAATGATTTGTTCCTAATTTGTATTCATACCTTGTTTTAGAACTGGATACAAAAACACAAAATCTGTCAATGTTAACTCAGAAATATAAAAAGGATGCCACCTACCTGAATACCAAATCAATGTATGTTAAAGCAGCTATTGGCGGCATAATAGTATTAGTCATTTTCCTCTATTTCTGGGTATTATAAATACACTATGTAAATTATTTTATATTTATAAGATCTAAAAGTTTAAATAAGTGTTTTATAGTAAAAAAAATATTATAAAAGCACAATTGTTCGGTTTAGGGTTGCCCATGACAGATATTTCCAATAGAGGCATAACAGCTAATACATATTTGTATTTATGTAATGATTGCACTCTTAGGCCTGGTACTTTCATTAACGGATAAAATTATTTTTCGGATAATTTCCATAATAACAATTGTTGTGACAATTGTAACCATGGAAATTATCCGGACAATAAAGTTATTCGGTGGTGAAAGTACCAGGGTTGAAAATAATACAGTTTCTTAAGTAACTGTATGTGTTCAAGAAAAACTGTTTTTTGTTCACAAATTATTTGTCCTTTTTATGTAACATATATTTTATATCTAGAAAATCGCTTTTCCTACAGTTTTGGCAGGAAAATTTTCTACCTACCTAAAAGAAAAACTTGCTTAAAATATATTCAAAGCTTGCAGTTATACCTCTGCCTTGGAAATTTTTGTTATAACACATATTTTAAGTTGTAAAATAGTGTTACTTTCTTATTATTTATTGTACTCTATGGCTAAAGTTAGGCGTTTTAAGAATAAAAAATAGCAATTTCTTAATGGTTCCTGCAGCAAGAAAATAGTTTTGCACGCCCTAAAATTAAAAATCAAGGCAGGAAAATTAAAAAAAAATCTTTTTTTAAACTGATAACCAGTTATGGCTTTTGGACCAAAAGATCAATTTATCACTATAACCTAATAGTTATTTATATTGGTTTTAATAGGGAAGTTTAAAGGTTTATGGAATCCCAATATTATGACCTATTTGATGAAAAAATGTCCGGCCCACTATAAAAATAACTGTCATGAAGGTTCCCTTGCAGTAACAAAATTCCACGTAGTGTGTAGCCTAGCTACACACTGATAAATCAGTGTGTAGGTAGGCAACACATTATACTTTGGACACAGCCGGAGTCCCGTTTTCGTATACGACGGTGCAGCGCGTATGAAACCATACCCCACTGTGCCGTCGTCGTCTCATCAATCCTTCCAAGCAAATTACATGTTTTTATTTTGTGGTTGCAGAAGTTATGAACGATCTCTCTTTCACAATCAATCCTATTATTAGTTTTGCTGATGATAGTACCCTGCACTCTAATATTTAATTTTTTAAGCCAGCCTATAAGCCTGATTTAAACGAAAAGCGCAGGTCAATGCAATATATATCTTATCTCTTTCACAAGACCTTAGATTGCTTTTTCGAGCCAGGATATATTTCTCTCCGTCTAATCTCTATATTCTGTATGTATTCCAAATCAGACCATTTTTAGAATATTGTTCTCATGTTTGGGGAATAGCGTTTCCTACATCTCTTATCATCCTATTGATTCCTTTTAAAAAAGAGCTGTTTGTCTTATTAATGATTCCACGCTTACAGAAAAGCTTCCATCTCTTACCCAATGACGGGCTGTAGCGGATATGTTGCATTTTTGTAGGTACTTTTACGGCTTCTGCTCCGAGGAGTTGGCAAGTATAATTTCTCTGACAGCTCCCAACAGAGCAACACGTAGTGCCACTTTTAGGCATCCTTTTACAGTCCAACTTGAGAGGCCCTGAACCCCACTTTCTTCGTTCCGTCTTCCTCAGAGTATCCAGACTGGAATCTGCTACCTGCAAAAGTTTTCTCTTCTCCAAATTTCCAAATATTTAGGTCTTATATAAATAAATTCCCTCCTACCACACTTAAGACACCCACGTACGTTAGTATTGAAGCCTCAGCATTGGTGGACTGTCCTAAGATTTAAAAAAAAAATGCTTTTGTAAAAAATTCTATATTTCTTGTTAAACTTGTTTATGTTACCCGCATGAGGTGACACTATTTTACTTTAAAAATTATAAAATATAGTATGACCCTAAAACACAAACAACCAGTCCAAATTATGGTAAGTTTTTACTTGCCGATTTCGATGATTTTTTGCATACGGAGGCGCTGATTACAAATCTAAAGTGAGTTTTTTTCGACAAAGTTTTATTTTCCAGATATCGATCCTTAAATATGATATTTAAATTAAACTCATTTACACTACCTTGCCCTTCTTTTATCACAAAATTGGTGATAAGTACACGAAACCAGCATGCAATGTTTAAAATGTATTTAAAAAAATCGTGTTTTTATTTATTATACTAAGATTTTTGGTAAAAATACAAACCTCCCAAAAATATCGACCATTTAAATAAAAGGTTGTGAAGTGGCGCCATCTATTCTTTCCTTCTTAAATCTGATGATATGAAATCCAATATTACACAATAATATTAAATATTCTATAATAGTTTCATTTAATAACCAACAATGTTGTGCAAAAAAATATTAAAAAAAAACAGTAAAATTATAGTTAGTTTGAATTTGACATTTGATGATGTCAACATTATACATGGTAACAAAGAATTTTGAAAGTCCGGACCTGACCTACTATTCACTGCGCAAACTCCGCGGGGCCTTTTCCCCTATCCCCGCTGAACTGCACGCGTGGGCAATTTTGTTCTACAGCATTGGCCTTCATAAACCTTCAAACTTCCTTGGGTTTTAATGAAATTAATAGCACTTTTTCGCAACTCCAAACCCAATTAAGACCTGACTAATTATGAAAAATGTTTAATTGAATAAATATTATAGGTAAAATTTAAAAGTTGTGAGTGAAAGTGGTTTTACAAACAAACAATAAATGACGTTTTTCATACTTGCTGTTGCTAAAACCAATATTTTTTGTAGCCCTGTGATAGTGGGAGTTTTTGGTTGATGTTATGTAATAATTTTTTATAATAAATGGTTTTTACTTCTATATTTTTTTAAAACATACTAATACCAATCAACTTACTTACTGTAATGATCATTTTTTATCAGCAACTTTTTGATTAAAAAATATTTTGTTTTGATCTGGTTTTTAGTAAGTGAGTTTACTGGTTAAGTATATTTTTTTTGCCTAAACTCCAAAAGAAAAACTTTTACTTTATCTAAAACATAGTTATACTGGTGGAAATTATGATTCAGTATTGTATGTTCATTCAAGAAAAATACTACACTACTATGGTGTATTATTCATAGTCTAGTCGAGAAGTGTGTTTCCTGCGAAAAATAGTTAGAAGGCGCGATGGATCCGACGCGGAATGCAAATCTGAGAAAAGCGTTTTGAGGAATTTTTGACTGCCATTAAAAATTGCAATTGTTATTAACAAAAAACGAGAAAAAAAAGTGTTCGGACAAAGTAAAGGAAATGGCAACAGCGCGCTTAGCCGCGAGCAAAAGAAACTTATTGTCGTTCGTCTCGCTCTCTTCTTCTGTGGCCGTCGCCAGAAGTTGTGTGCAATTGTAACTACTGTTAAAAATTGTCTTTTTTTAAAGTAGATTAAAGTTTTTTTACATTCAGTTAGTGTTTGAATGTTACCTCATATTTATACAGTCCACTTCGAATAAACATTTTGGTCCGATCGACCCGGATTAGTTGTTAAACCAGCAAATTATTTGGTAAAGTGCCGGTGGACGCCGGCCATATTTGGAACTCAAGCAACCAGTCAGCTGTTTGAAGACGCCTACGTTAGTAAAGTCCCAGTCCGG
>JAHBCN010003134.1:0-79567 GCA_019359885.1 Listronotus oregonensis
TTTATATTATTAAATAAAGATAAATATGTATCATCAATATCTGTTAATTTAAATAATGCATGGTTACCTATGCTTGATGCTGAAGTAATTTCAGGTAAACCTAAAATCAATTAACACACCACACCAGCATTTTTGTCTTTTTATTATAACTATACCAGTCAAACAACCTTATATGTCATTTATGTCAAACGTCATAAATTTAAAAAGTTATCAGAATATCCTAAGTTTTTAATTTAAAATTTTCTCTAAAATTTAGTTTAAATGTCTTTTTTATTTCAATTTTATTTTCACAACGGTGGCCGACTTGCCACCGAAACGTAGATTAGTATTTTTGTTACATTTAAAGTTTTTTGGGGTTTTTTTTTCTTCTTTTGTTGCAGGCAATTGCAAGTTCATAGGGGTCAATAGGACTGAGCAGGCTCAATTCGTTATACGCCGGCGCCGGGACCTGGACTGAAGTGGTCCCATTTTTTCCAAAAAAATGTAAGGTAAGTAACCCAGAAGAAAATATACTGAAACATGGATCCGCCACAAAACTATAGAACATTTTATTACTTTTGGTGTTGGTTTGGGACTAAAAAATAAGGAAAAAAAATAAAATTAGAGTTAAAATAAAAACAAAAACACTGTTTTATATCAAACCGATCTAAAAAATAGAAAATAATTTTTAATTATAAAAAATATGTATTTTAGTGATGTTAGTTAGTCATGACTAATTAATATGAAATAAGACTAAAATAAAAATTAGATAATACAAATAAATAATAGATGAAACAAAATAATTCAATTATAGTAAAAAAGAGTAAAGTGCAATTTTTATAATAACTCTAATTTTGTAAATAGATATCAATAAAATATTCATGACATTAAATATCAAGCACCCAACGCTTTAATGCTTATGCTTCCCTGGGGAAATATGCCACTGTTTTCCAGGCGGAAATATATGCCATTGAACTTTGTCTGCGAGAGAACTTGAGGAGGAGATATAAGGGCAGGGACATTACTATCTTTTCTGAAGTCAAGCGCCATAAAAGCTTTGGCATCTCAACAAGTCACCTCAAGGTTGGTTTGGAACTGTCTGCAATGCCTCCTAAACCTGGCTAACCACAACAAAGTTACACTTTCCTGGGTGCCAGGACACAGGAATACAGGGCAATGAAATGCAGACTCCCTGGCCAGGCGAGGCTCCGCAGCAATGTTTGTGGGTCCTGAACCTGTTTTTGGAATACCAAAAGCCTCGGTTCGTGGCTACTTGACTCGGTGGATTCAAACACAACATCAGTCATACTGGAACCACATTCCAAGGCAAAATCACACTAAATCAATGTTGGACTCACCATCGAAAGCATTGACCAGTAAACTACTAAAACTAAATAGGAATCAGATTAGAATAGTGACAGGATTAATAACCGGACACTGTACCCTAAGAAAACATATGCACACTATGGGCATCTATAGAGAAGAACCCATTTGCAGACTATGTGACGAAGAGGAAGAGACAGCCTCTCACATCATATATGAGTGCCCTGCACTTACATACTGGAAAACAAATCAAAACCTCATGGTGGACACTAACCACCAGGAGGCTGGAGACCAGAAAAGAACAATAAAAGGGCTACTACACCTGTCTAAGGTGTCAAACCTTTTTAACTGAAACAAATACACAAGAGATACAACAAGCCCTGTAGGCTGAAGTGTCGAGGCGGACAAAACCTCAACTTGTGTATTTAGTTTATCAATCAATCAATCAATCACCCAACGCTTTTTCACTATAATTTATTGATTCTTTTTTAAAATTTAATTTTTAATTTAATCTTATTTAAGAATAATTAGTTATAATTGATTATTGGACTTTCTATCACTGTAACACAAACTTTTTATACATAAAAATTAGTTTCTACTTTTTAGTTCGGATTGCTATAAAAGCGTGTTTTTTAGTTTCTTTAAACTATTTTATTTTTCTAACTTAACTTTAACTAAAAAACTCATTGACTTTGTTAAATATCTTAGTTTTCATGAGATATTTGACAACGTAAATGACTTTTGAAAAGTGTCATTTTAAATGACAAAATTAGAAAAAATTAATAAGAATTATATCATATTCATTATTTAAAAAAATATTGTGTGAAACGCGCTGGAAAACACTATGTTTCATAGCTTACATCTGCTCGTTACTAAAAATAGTGCTTTTCTCTACTGGTTGCACAAATAACAAATTTCGTAGATTCCTAAAGAGCAGTTAAGTTAACTGATTAGAATTAAAATGAAAGAAATACCACAAAAAATTCATATTTTTTTAACGGGACACCTGATTTGTTCTTTCCTTTCTGAAAGCGTCTTAGGTAATGCAGAACGAGGTTCTGTGGTTTTGCGGTCAATGAAGATGACTTATACGTAATGAAGCAAATATCTCATTAAAAACATAAAATATAACTTCATCGTAGATGAATAAGAAAAAAAAACACTACTATTCGATTAAAATTGACGCTTAGTCTAAATTGTTTCCCATAGTTCCAAACTGAAAGCAGAGTTTCATAAACTCTTGCACTCCTCTCAATTGCGCTTAGATTTGGACCATTTGTTTTAGATAGTCAAAGCATTATTCAGTGTATTCATTAATAACTGGTTGCAACAAAAATGTCTTAGAAAGATTTTTACTAAGCAGGGTTTAAAATTAAGGGTAACTTTTTTTTCGGTTTTACCATTAGATTTTTATTGCAACTTTACTAAAAAAGGGGGCAACGTTGCACCTTCCTCCTTTTTGATTATTGGCCTTACAATGCGAATAAGCAAAATATAATGATATTAGATTTCTTTTTTCTAGCTCGTGTGTGGTTAAATGATAGTAGTAATCTTAAAGTCTTTATAAATTTTAAATTTTTAACATTTTTCTTAACATATTGTCACGTCAAGGCATTATGTTAAAACTTTTAAAAAGTTTTTTTCATTTTGTAGACATTACAATACAAAGTCGGTAATTTTTTGTTGTAAAAATTAAAACCAAATGAAAACGAAAATATCAAGGGCGCCCAACTTTACGGCCACAGAAAGAAAACAATAATTGTCAATAATTATTAGATATAAAGACATAATTGAAAACAATAAAAGTTATATATACATATATTATATATATATATAATGGCTAATACAAACTTGCCATATTAAAACTCAAGCTCATTTTCGATTTGTTTAGCTGAGCTGTTGGCTTCGTAACTCGAAACCTTTTAAAAACGTAAGATTATCCACCTTGTCAAAATGGTTTTTTGTTAAAAATAAAAAAGCATTGTCGTAAAGAGTAAAAAACAAATCAAAACAAACCGGAAAAATCCATAAAGTAATTAAAACTTACCGTTCCTAAATTCTTATAAGAAATCTATTCAATATCGCTTTTATAATATCAAAATTCAAACCACCATCGTGTTTAAACCCCGTTTTATTATTAAGCTACAGACGAGAAGTAAGTAAACAAAAATATTTGTCAAAAAATGTCAAATCTTTCAAAATTAAGTTACGGTTTTTGAGATAACGCGCAAAGGTTACAATTTTTCAAATAGATTTTTCTCAAAACTAGAATAGATAAAAATATGGGGCCAACGCCAGTCTTTTAAGAACTTTTTAAAAAATATTATAGTTTTTTTACATTATTACAAATTTTAAAATGGTCCATAAAAAATTAAAAATTACTTTAGTTATTGTTTTAATCCGTGTTTCAATATACTTACAACAACCCATAAAATTGTAAATATTCCTTAGGGCATGTACTTTCACTACACCAAAGCGGATCAAAAGGTCTGTTTGTTATTCAAAAATATTTAGCACTATTTCACACTTTTTCTACACACGTAGTCCTAAAATACCCCTTCTGTAAGAGCGCTTACGTAAAATAAAGTGTACAATAGTGTGCACTATTTCTGAATAACAAACAGATCCAAAATCAAAAAGGTGCTTTTTTGATCTTTGGACAGTCCACGAAGGCTGAGGCCTAAGTTTAAACGTACCGTGGGTGTTTTGTTTTTATATATAATTTGTTTTAAGTATGGTGAAAGGGAGTTTTTTTTACACCAGACTTAAATATTTGGAGACTGAGAGGAAAAGAAAAAACTTCTGCGGGGAGCAGGTTTCATAGTCTGGACACTCTAGGGATAAAGGAACAAAGAAAGCGGGAAGTTCAGGACCTTTTTAGTTATTGAGTAATAAAAAAATACGAAAACTTTATGATCCAGTTGCCTAGCTCGCAATTTATTCTCTATTTTAACCTCAAAGTATTTTAGAATATAGATATTAGAATGCTTTTCGAGTTTAAAAATATGTTTTTTCACAATACTGAGAATAGTGATGGACAGGCTGCGGAGTGGGAGCGATAGATTTAAGTTACATACAATGTAGATCTTGTGTGTTGTAAAAAGGGGCTTTCGTTTGTTTGCTATTGTCTTCATCTTTGGTGAACAAACGATAAACACGTTTCAACCTGTTCCTTTATGTGCATATAAAGTATCGAGCGTTAGATATTATTCGTTTTTATGCTTATTAAATCTATGTTCAGCTAAGAACCAGTGATACCTCCAAGTTTATATTTATTATTTAATAATACATTTTCTTTCTATGTTAATATCTAAAATATTTGTTTTATTACTTAAGTAACTAGTAATAATACAATTTTAAACGATGTCCCACTAATGAAATTAAAAGTCCCCAAATGTTTGTAAAATTAATGTCTTTAATTCAAAGGGTTTAAAAATGTACAGAAAACGTATATTTTAAAACTGGAAAAGCTGATTGATTTCGAGCCGCTTTGTTGTAGTGAAAATTCATGCCCAAAGAACATCCACAATTTTATTGGTTGCTATAAGTATATTGAAACACGGATAAAAACAATAAGTAAAATAATTTTTCATTTTTTTGAACCATTTGAAAACTTGTTGAGATGTCAAAGAAATTATAATATTCTTTAAATAGTTTTCAAAAGACTGGCGTTGGCTCCATATTTTTATCTACTATAGTTTTAAAGAAAAATTATAACCATTGCGCGTTATCTCAAAAACTGTTTTTGAATTCATGCCAAATATGTATAGTTCGTATGATGTTTTGTTTATTTAACAACATAAATTTTAATAACACTAAAATTTTAGATTTCTTTGTAATAATTTGTTAATTGTTACACAACATTCCAGTTAATGATGTATCTACAACTGTTTTCAAGAGAAACTATTCTTAAAAGCTACGACTTACATACTATCCCTTGTTCACCGAAGCTTGACCGACTTTTCACGGTTCAGCAACGGCTGCCAGATATTTGGAATATCGATAAATACCTTTTGCTTGTTTACAATTATTACAGCTTTTTTAAATTTTCTTTTCTTTCAGTGGGTTTCTTTTTAAATAGTTTTTTCTTCCGACTATTTTATGCGGTGTTGTTTTGACCAAGCGTGTTCGACAATCCCTGACTTCGATGTTTCACCTCTTTGCGTATATTTTTGTGTTCTATAACTCTAACTTCGAGTGGTCTTTTTGTTTCACCGATGTGTTCCTCGCCACATTCACAGGGATTTTGGAACATACAGTCATTATTTAAAACATTTTTGTTTGGTCTCGTCTTAGAATACTTCTTAGAGTAGTTTGGGATTTAAATGCCGTTTTAATATTGTACTTTGTTGCGATTCTGTGATCTGTCCGAAGTTTCTTTAATATGAAATTATTTTAAATATTTGGTCATGTAGAGTCTCGTTTAAGTTAGAGTTTTTTTGTCTTATTTTGATATTTTTCGATTGTTTCCTTCACTAGTTTCTCACTGTATCCGTTCTGCTTAATATTCCTAGTGATGTTACTTATTTCCTCTTGCAAGGATTTCTTACTGTTACGTAAGGTCACTGCACGATTATATAGAGTATGTATGACCCCTTGCTTCGTTTCGTTGAGTGATTATAATTCTGGTGTAAATATTGTCCAGTGTGAGTAGGTTATCTGTATACCGAGGTTTGTATATGTCCATTATTTCGTTTGACTAGAACGTCGAGAAAAGATAGGGCTGAATTTTGCTCCTTCTCAATTGTGAATTTAATACAAAGTCGGAGGCAATTTAGATGTTTTGAGAAACCTTTAAGTTTTTTGTCATTACCTGTTCATACAATAGGACCACTCGAAGTTAGAGTTAAAGAACACAAAAAACGTACGGAACGAGGTGAAACGTCGAAGTCATGGATTGCCGAAAACGCTTGGTCAAAACAACATCGCATACAATGCTCGAAAACAAAAACTATTTCTAAAATAACCCACTCAAAGAAAAGAAAATTTAAAGAAGCTGTAATAATTGTAAACAGCCAAAATGTATTTAGCAAGCCTATTATCGATATTTCGAATATAGGATAGGATAGAATATAAGTCGTAGCTTTTAAAAATAGTTTTTAGTTATCACAAACGATTGGAGGTACATCACTAACCGAAACGTTGTGTAACAATATAAAGACAATGGAAGTCCAAGATTTAAATATTATTAAAACCACAACATTGTCTAACACTTTTAAGGCAACGTTATAAATTTTAATACTTTCTTTTACTTCAATACAATGTATGTGCTTGTACTTTTAGACGAAAAACAAACTATTTGATTGTTACTGAAAAAAATGCATAAGATAATTTATTCAAATAGAATAATAGATTTTCAAGGATATAGCACTAAAACTATTTAAATAAGATGCATAAACTATGACGCATTAATTTAATTAAGGGAAATAAATTTCTATTATAGTTGTGGATTTAAACTATTATAAAACATACCAGAAACATAATCATTAATTGGAAAAAAATATATAATATAGTTAATAATAAATGCAAAGATTGTTAGCTTAGACTTTTGGCACTAAAGCATTTTTGTAGCAACTATACTATACAGGGCACTGGCTCTAATTTAAGGTGGTGCCAGGGGTGTAAAAATAAAATTCCTTTTTAAATAAAATCTATATAATTATTATATTTAAATAGTAATCAGCAACAAAATTATACTTAAAAATAAAATAATATGTAGTCATTCGACCCCGGAAGTCTTGAGGTTTGATCAGAATTGGACCCATCACTATTTTCGGAACCAGAAGTAATAAGAATAGGTTTAACTCATGACACGTTAAAATAGCCCCTACTAAATAGCTGAAACATCTTTATTACAGTCTTATGTACAATTTATAATGAGATATTTTGACAGATTATTTTTTCAATAAATGTAAAAATTTTGATTGTAAAAATCGGTGTTTTTAATTCCACAAACCGAATGAGCCGCTACCGCCCGATAATAAAAACATCCAAGAAAACGGGTTCCATTGATATTTCTGCAAATTTCAAAGTACCATAAGTTCGTCGTTCCTTGTTGTACAGAGAAAACAAGGTTCTTTTTCAGCCATGTCTACAGGTAAGTATATATGGGCTTCTTTCGGCGGCAACAAAAACTAACTGGTGTCTACGCTAGTTTGGGACATAACGACATAAAAAGTCAGGTTGGTGACAACATCTTGACGTTAGTAAGACCAGATATTCCCCAATAGCTTATTTAACAAAACTTTAAGGTAAATTCCAGATCGAAATCAGTGGCAACAACCGATCTCCCAAGCACGGTTGGAGACATCATCTGGTATACAGATGGATCCAAGAACCAAGCAGGGAACTAAACGGACGTGTCAGTAAATAGGAGTTCACGATCCATTCCACTGGAACACAGTTCTGCATTTCAAACGGAAAATATCTTTACTGACTATGCAGAAGAAAATAACAGGAAGGCTTATAAAATGGACGGTCTGCATAATAACGGACAGCCAAGTTCACCAGGGGCACTAGTAAACCCAAGGTAACGCCCAAGCTGACTATGAGAATGCCAAAAAGAACTGGAAGTCCTGGGAGAACGCACCTGAGTAACTCTCTTGTGGGTACAAGGACATTCGGGAATAGAAGGCAACAAAAAAGCGGATAAGCTAGCGAGACGGATCATTCACACCATACTTTGGATCGAAACCTGCTCTTGGAGTGACCAAAACCATAGCACGAGGGCAAACCAGGAAATATATCCGAAACAAACACGAGGAATACTGGGGGAGCATAAGTAGAATAAGACATGAAAAAGGCTTCATAAGGGGCCCATCCAACAGAACGAAGGAAGAACTCAGAACTCAGACAAAGTAGGAAAAGGCTTCGCAGAACAGTAGGGCTGCTAAAAATACACGATAACCTAAGAGGACACCTACACAGGATAGGCTTATACAATGGGGACCCAAGTTGCAGATTGTGCGACGAGGGGGAAGAAACAGCCTACCATATCCTGTGAGAATGTAAAGCGCTAACTCGCAAAAGACAGGCATTATTTGGCCAACCGAAAATAAGCCCTCAGGAATATATTAACCAATTAATCTCGGGGTTATACAGACTTGTAGAAGAAACAAGACTAATTGGAGGATTGGTATAAAAGATAGTGGGAGATAAGGCGCAAAAAGCCCAAAAGGCTGCGTTGTCTCCTTAAGTAAATCAAGATGGCTCCAAGGAAAGAAAAAAGAAGAAGAAAACGCATCAAGGTTACTCTGTTAAAACTGGAAAACCAGTGCCGCCCTGTTCTTGGTACCTATCTCAATAAGGAACTGTAACTATACTGTAAGACTATACATAATAAACTAAAAATTACAATTGTCCCATAAATGGAATTTTTATTTTTACCAACTGCATAAGAAATTTGACGAAGTAATTGTTTTACTAAATTAATCAGTCGGTACGCCTCTGTGTCGGTTTTGACAGACAGAGCGACCTTAATACTTACCTGTAGCGGTTCATTAAGTTTGTGGAAAAAGTTAAAACTCCAACATTTCACATAGTTTTCTATCTATGAGTCTATTTGTTTTGTCTTTATTTTTAACACCCTGTATTTTTGTAATAAAGTATTTTTGGGCCATATATTATAAAGGAAATGAATTTTTTATGCAGTATCACTTCCTTAATTATTCCCATATCTCTAAGTAACACCCTGCATATCTCAACAAACGGTAGAGGAGTATGCAACTGTTTAATTTGATCATTTACACATGTACTATTATGACGTTTTCATTTAAATACTGCGTTTTTTCGGAAAAATCCTTTAAAATACTTTTATCTCGTATCTGAAATTTAGTTCGTTTTTGATAACTAATTTACAAAAGATCTACTTTTAAAATGCTTAACAAGGAACAGACCGATCTTGTTAATAAAATTGCCAAAGAAAATGGGTTTCAAAATTTTACCGTTTTGGTAGAGGAGGGATCAAAGAAAGGAGATAATTATCTGGGAAATATTTCTTTAATAACTATTAAAGAAAAAGGTAGTTATTCAATATTATATTTTATTGTTTAACCGGTTTTCAATCGGCTTAGCCAATACAATGTGTTTGTGCATTTTACATTTTAATGCTTTTGTTTGTTTTTGAGGGAATTTAATTTTACATGTATAGCGGTTTTTAATAATTTGTGGCACTGAGATATTTTTTGTCTGTTTAATCAATAAAATCTATGAATATTTTTAATTAAAAAAGTTTTAGGCTTAGCCAAGTCAAAACATTGTTCCGATAATTAGGTTAGATTAGGTTTAAAGTGAGTGGACTTTTTACGTCCTCCACTGCGCCCGCTCGGTCTATTGTGGCTCACACCTTTTTATATTTCTCCCAATAGGATTAGACTTCTAATCAATCCGATATCAGATTGGGAGAGAGAGTTCTTACATCTCCTCTTACTCGTGTCGCTACCGGACACGAGCACAATATGTATGTGTTCTGGTGTCTCTGTCTCCTGAAGAGTATGACGAGCAGACGATTAAATCCGTCATGCCCTTCTCTCCCGGTCTAGTGACGTAGGTAGCTACCCGGTCCTTGTTACAGAAACCAGATGTTTCTTCTGAGGTCGCATCTCCGGCCTTACCCTATGAAAACGGTCCTATCCGCTTTCTGTTTAAAGCCTTTTTCCTATAAAAGCGGTTCTGTCCGCCTTCTGTTTGGATTCAGGGTTCCTTCCTAAGCACCTCTTTGTTTGAGATGGATTAGCCCCTCCCCGTTCCGGTCGGCTCCCTTTGTCTGGTTGTGACCTTGGGTGGCCCCTCTCGAAACGGATTTATCCGTTTCGGTCAGCCCACCTTTGTCACTTTTTTCCTATAAAAGCGGTTCTCTCCGCTTTTTGTTTGGTGCTAGAGAAGTAATAGTCCACCACGGCAGAGCCCCGCATTACCGCATTAAGGCTACATACTCTAAAAGGTCGCCCTGTATCTCAGAGGCACCGTTGGAGACACCTGTTTAAGGCACAGGATAAAATTCACTCATCAGCACGGTATGCTAACACCTTGAGTTAAGCCTTGTGTTCGTCTTAGCTTCGGATCCCGTTACATACGCTAGCCAAAAGAGTTGCCGATAACCAGCAGCTCTAGCGCTTGTTCCAAAAGATCCTACTGGGCCCAACCACGACGACGACGTGCAAACACTCGATAATTTTAAGCATTTTATCTTAATTTTGCCTTACCTTATCTAAGAAAACATTTATAATATGAAGGGAAAATGGAAAACACGTGAAAAAAATGTTATGAAAAAATGTTGCCAAAACAGGTTGATTTAAGGCACCAACGCAGGGCACGATAATCTAAGAGGACACCGACTCAAGATAAGGCTCATACAATGGGGACCCAAGTTGCAGAATGTGCGACGAGGGGGAAGAAACAGCCTACCATATCCCGTGCGAATGTGAGGCGTTGAATCACAAGGACAGGGATTATTTGGGCAACCGAAAATGAGCCCACAGAAATATATCAACCAACCAGTCTCGAGGTTTTACAGACTTGTAGAAGAAATTAAGCTGATGGGAGGATTGGTATAAAAGATAATGGGAGATTAGGCACAAGGAACCCAGGAGGCTGCGCAGACGGCTCTCAGAAAAAAAGAAGGAAAAGAAGAAGAAGTCACTTACTATTACATTGCACATGATCAGACACCATAAAATTAGAAATGCAATTGATTTTAATTTCAAATCCCAGGGCTACTGCTGTTAAGTTACTTATTATTTTGGTAAAACTAAAGAAAAAATGACAACCGATAAGTTGTCGCCGGTTGTGCTATGGTTTCGTTTAACCAATCGTTCAGTAATGAGATGTTTGTTCGTCGTTTTGTTGTTGTTTTTTCTTATATCATTGTTTTTATTTTTTTCTTAAATACAGCGCATTGCATAGGTACTGCCTTTTTTTGGAAAATCCTTTAATGTTTTGTATCTCGTATCTTAAATTAAGTTTGTTTTTAATAACTAATTAAGCAAAGATCTACTTTTAAATTGCTTAACGATCTTGTCAATGAAATTGCCAAAGAAAATGGGTTTCAAAATTTTACCATTTTGTTAAAAGAGGAATCGAAAAGAGAAGATAATTATCTAGGAATCATTACTTTAATTACTATTAAAGAAGGCAGTGATTTAAAAATATAATTTGTTGTTTAAACGACTTTAAATCGGGTTATCAAATACACTACATTTGTGCATTTTATATTTAAATGTTTTTATGAGACATTTAATAGGTATAATGACAACATCCAAAAATTACTAATATTTGGTATTTATGACATAAAAAAGAATTTATAAACTATAAAAAACTGCGCACGGAATTGCTTCAGGCCAAGTTCCGGCTTTACGCACGCAGTGTGTATGTTGCATAACATGTTTTAGCATGTTTATCCCGTATTATAAATTCGTTTCACAGAAAGGTATGATAGTTCTGTCCCCACTGCTGTGGAACCTTGTCATGGTCGACTTACTAAATGTCCTCTAACTGGAAGGGCACCAAACATTGGGATACGCAGACGATCTCGCCATTATGGCCCAAGGAAAATTTGACAACACTGTTAGGAATAAAATGCAACAGGCCCTAAACGCAGTCACCAGATGGACGAGAAAGGAGGGACTAAACATAAACCCCTCCAAATCAGCCATAGTTGCTTTCACCAAAAGAAGAAATCTAGAGGGCTTAGGACCCCTGAACCTACGAGGTGAAGCAATCAAGATTGTGGGAGAGGTAAAAAATTTGGGTGTCATCCTAGACTCTAAACTTACCTAAAACCAACATCTACAGAAAACAAGAAAGAAAGCGGAGAAGACTCTTATGTTAATCAGACGCTCTCATGTGAAAACATGGGGCCTTAAACCAAACGTGGTTTATTGGTTGTACACCATGGTGGTAAGGGCTATCATAACATAGCCATAACATCACTGGTATGGTGAACAAAAATGCGACAAAGAACTGCTGTTACAGAACTGGCCAAGGTACAGAGACTTGCTTGAGCTTAGCTGAGCTGAGCTTAGCTATAACAGGAGCAATTAAAACAACCCCAACAGCAGCCATGAAATGTCTTTTAGACCTTCCACCACTTAACCTCATAGTGATGGGAGAGGCCAGAATGAGCTACTTCCGACTGCAACAAAAACCAACTGGTGTCTAGGCTAGTTTGGGACACAATAGTATAAAAAGTCAGGTTGGCGGCAACATCCTGGACGAGAGAACAGACCAGATGATTGCCCAATACTCATTCAACAAAAACTTCGAGGTAAAAATTCCAGATCGAAGTGAGTGGCAGCAACCCGATCTCCCCGACACGATTGGAGACATCATCTGGTATACGGATGGTTTGAAATCCGAGCAGGGAACTGGAGCGGGCGTGTACAGTGAAATGAGGAATTCACAATTCTTCATTCCACAAGGAACACACAGTTCTGTATTTCAAACAGATTTATATGCTTTACTGCACTGTGCAAAAGAAAATTAAAGGAGGGCTCACAAAAACAAGCGGATCTGCATAATAACAGACAGCCAAGCATCACTAGGGGCACCAGTAAACCCCAAGGTGACGCCCAAGCTGACATGGGAATGCCAAAAAGTACTGGAGGTCCTGAGAGAACGCAATAGACTAACTCTTCTGTGGGTAACAGGATATTCGGGAATAGAAGGCAACGAAAAAGTGGATGAGCTAGCGAGACATGGATCATCCTCACCATACTTTTGACCAGAACCTGCTCTTGGAGTGACCAAAACCACAGCACGAGGGCAAACCAGGAAGTGGATCCAAAACAAACACGAGGAATACTGGGAAAACCTCCGTAGAGTAAGACATGGAAAAAGCTTCATAAGGGGCCCATCCAAAAGAACGAAGGAAGAACTACTAAGACAAAGTAGGAAAAGACTTTGCAAAACAGTAGGGTTGCTAACAGGGCACGTTAACCTAAGAGGACACCTACACAAGATAGGCTCATACAATGGGGACCCAAGTTGCAGATTGTGCGGCGAGGGGAAGAAACAGCCTACCACATGCTGTGTGAATGTGAAGCATTAAATCACAAAAGACAGGCATTATTTAGGCAACCGAAAATCAGCCCACAGGAATATATCAACCAACCAGTCTCGGGATTATACATACTTGTAGAAGGAACAAGACTAATGGCAGGTTTGGTATAAAAGACAATGGGAGATTGGGCACAAAAAGCTCAAGAGGCTGCGCTGCCTCCGGTAGTGAAAGACGGCTCCCAGGGAGAAGAAAAAGAAGAAGGTATGTAAGTTTACATAGGTTTTTTAATTACCTGTAAAAAAAATAAAAAAGTTATGTGAAGAATATTTGTTAATGATAACTTTATTATGACCGTACAAATTTTTGTTCATATTCCATGCATTACCAGATACTATCTGTGTAGAACAACATTATTTTCTTCAGGTTTTCCCAGGTTATAGTAAAAATTTGCTTGGCACTTCGGCCAAATCACTTTAATTTCTGGATAAAACTCTAACATTATTTACAATTTAATTTTGTTTTAGTTGCGTTAAACAATGCACCACCTTCCGAACTTGGGGCTGGTTTGAAAGAAAAACGCTTATCCTAAAATCAGCTTTAAAAAATGAACATGTACGGGAACAAATGCCCATTGATAACTTTTATAGGCGGGAGATTTTCTTTACGACACCAACTACCTGCATTTAAGGAGTTACAGGAAAAATATCCCTTACCTCACCAGTTTAAAGCTTTTGTTCAAATGTATGGGTATTCTGAGAAAGATGGTGATGAATGGTTGCTCCTTGAAGACATAAAAAGTAGTGGCTTTAAGATGCATAATAGGAAGACAACAATGAACTGCCAACAGATTTCAATGGTTTTTAAGGAACTTGCGAAACTCCATTCACTATCTTTTGGTAAATAATATGTTATTATAAAACAAAAAAATTAATATATGTGTGCTTTTCTGTTGTAAAATACCGTAATTTCTGCCTCCGATGTATTTTGCTCTTCCTACGCGTCTTGTAAGAGAATACGACAAAAAAATATAGTTTGATAAGTAAAGACAAAAAAAATAACAGGTCCACAAAAAAAAAGTAGTGTGAGCTGGGTGTCGGACTAAGATTTTCAGGCGTATTTTTTTCCGCTGAACACGAATCTGAAGCCAAAGTTGGGGGTCAAACAGCAAAAAATTGAGAAAAACCCAAAAAACCGATCCGGTACATTTACCGGCAGAAACCTGCTACCACGAAATATTTGGACCACGACTATATAAACTTCAAGATATACTAGAAATTTATAAAACAAAAAATAAAGCTTTTTAAATTATCTATGTATAAAGTTATATAAACAATTTTAATAGGAGGATACAATAAAGGAGACAAACGAAAATGTAATTTTGACAAAAAAATAATTTTTTTTTAATTATTGTGATTTTTGTTTTTTTTATCATAAAACATTTATTTTTTTTAAATGAATCCCAATTCACCAAAAATTTTCCGAAAATATACAAAAATAAAAAAAAATATTTTCAATTTTTTTCCAGGGTTATACCTTAAAAAAATCATAAAATTACGGTTTTTTGATTATAACTTGAAAAATATTGCATCAAGATATAAAGGTAATATAATGTATATTAAAGGTATTGTAAAAATACATAGTTAATGTCATATATAATTTTGTGTTCCTTTTATAGTTTATGAGATATTGACGTTTAAAATAAAAAAAAAATCGTTAATACCTGAAAATACGCCGTTTTTCAAATTTTTGCTGTTTGACCCTCAATTTAGACTTCAGATTTGTGTTTAGCGAAATAAAATACGTCAGAAAATCTCAGTCCGACACCCAGCACACACTACTTTTTTTTGTGAACCTGTGTTATCTTCGAAAAAATATTTTTTTTCTTATTTTAAATACAAATTCTTAAATCTAATCATTTTTTGTAAAATTTATTAACCGGTATTCAAGAGTTTTGGATGTTTTTTTTTCTTTTTTCTCCCAAAAACAATAATTCTTTTCCTTATAGCAAGCAATCGTTTGGGCTAACAGACTCACATTCGTCTGAAAAAATATACCGGGTCTCCAAATAAGAAAGGACGCCGGCTGTATCTCGGAAACTATATATCGCACATTGTTGCGAAAAAAATATTTTTAGTAAAAATGGTCAAGAAAAATAGCTAAAAATTATTTTCAAATTTTTAAAATTACCACAAAATGGCGCTTTCTCCAAAATTAGCTCGTAATAGGTACGATTTTTGTATATATAGTGTGACTTGAAAGGGGAATAAAAGGTTTTTGTTGGGTAACCCGCCTAAAAAGTTTCTAAAAAATGGGATCAATTTGGTCCGAGTCCTGGGGTAGAGCCTCCATTATCAAGATAAACTTAAATTAAAATTAAAATAGAAACTAAAACTATATTTATAGGAATTTTTTTTTTTTTTTTTGGTTTATAAAATTCTAAGACCTTTTTGAATATTTATGACGTTTTGTCATAAACGATATATTAGTTTGTTTTGACCAGAATATTTCCACTTTTCAAAAAAACAAAAAAGGGTGGTGTGTTATTTGATTTTTAGTTTACCAGAAATTACTTTGGCATCAGGCATATCATCATTATTTAGTAATATTTTTTTGAAACATTTTAAATCCAATTTTGTACAGGGTTATCCAACGAGGACTAGACAGGCCGCTTTTTTACTCTACTTGTACTTTTATAAAAACAGTGAAATAGCCATCATATATAATTTTTCCCTCCGAGTCCGAAAATAATTAACGTAAAATAATTAAACATTAAATAAAACTGCTAGGGGTCATCTTGATATTTATTTAAATGGAATGCCATATTTTTTATGTGATTATCCGTATATCTTTTGATCTAAAATGATATTTTTTTAATTCGAAATGGTCCATTTTCTGCATGATTAAATCGAAAAAAATTTTGTCTACCGTGTCATTAACACCTGAAATATTGATACGGATACCTGTTCACTCTTTAACGGTAGTGTCATTCAGACAACTAAAAAAATAAAATTTAAAAGTTGTTTATATTTTTCATGAATTAGGAACAAATAACGTAAAAAAATGGAATATTCATTAGAAGACCGTCTACACATTGTAATACAATAGATGCAATTATAAGAATTAAGACTTTATTTGTAGAATAGATACAAAACAAATATAAAAACAATATAACATATTAAACAAATACCCCATAAGAAAAAACTATAAGTTAAACTTAAGAACACCAGACATCTTAATAAAATAAATGTTCGATATGTCCTTCGTTGTTTTCGAAACAGGACCGATGGCCCCTTTTAAGTCTTTCCAGAGAGTTCCTTAAAATATTGTAACCCTGGTTAAGTCTGTCAATTTCATTCACAATTTTTTGCTGTAGCTCATCGATATTTCTATTGGGCCGTTGATAAACTACGTTTTTAAATATAAAAATTATCCATTGGTGTGATATCTGGGCTATTGGGTGGCCAATGAAGTGTTCCGTTACGGCCAATCCCTCGTTGTAACGCCCATTCAAATATACTCCCATCTCAAACGACATGAGGTGGAGCGCCATCCTGCTGCCAAATAATATTATTGTAGATTTAATGGAATCCTTCCAAGAGGTTCTCCATATTGTTTTGAAGAAACTGAAGGTATCTTTGGCCTGTTAAGAGCCACGATAAAATAGGGTCCAATAATTTGATTTTCTAACATCCCACACACATAATTTCAATTTATGAGGTTAGCTGCTGGTAATTTGTATTTCTCCGGTTATATATTTCTGATGTTGTGAATGACGCTTCATCAGTCCATAATATTTTATTGTATAAGTTGTTGTCCTCGTCTTGCTCTCTCATCAACATCGAAGCAACAAATCGAAACGAAGTTCTTTTTGTTCTTGAGTTGGAGAACGGGAAGGATACAATATGGTTTAATACCAAATTTTTTCAGAGTTCTTTACACTGTTCCATAACTGACCCTTCGGAGGTCTAGGCCATGCCTTACTTCTCGTACTGCCTGCGGAATAGAACTCATCGGATTTATCCTAAAATATTGAACAATTGCTCGATTTCTTATGTTTTGTCTTCTTATATTTTTTCGCCTATCTTTCAATGTTTTTGTTTTTTCAAATAGAGTCTTAATTCTTGAAATTGTATCCACTGAAATGCGTCTCTGGAAACTTTCGAAAAATCTTTGCGTTTGTTGAGCATTTTCTCCGCTTTTGTAATATAATTTTACAATGTGTAGACGGTCTTCTAATGAATATTTCATTTTTTAACGTTATTTGTTCCTAATTAATGAAAAATATAAACAACTTTTAAACTTTATTTTTTTAGTTGTCTGAATGACACTACCGTTAAAGAGTGAACAGGTATCCGTATCAATATTTTTTGGATTTAAACGTGCAGAAAATGGACCATTTTAAATAAAAAAATATCATTTTAGATCAAAAGATATATGAAGAATCGGATAATCACATAAAAATATGGAATTCTATTTAAAAAAATATCAAAATGACCCCTAGCAGTTTTATTTGATGTTCAATTATTTTACATTAACCATTGTCGGATTCGAAGGGAAACATTATATATGATGGCTATTTCACTTTTTTTTTATAAAAGTACAGGTAGAATCAAAAAAGCGGCCTGTCTAGTTCTCGTTAGATAACCCTGTCCAAAATTATCATAATAAACCTTTAGTTTCGTGGAGATATATAGATAATTTTTTTTTTATTTATCAACATGACGAACATTGTCTAAATAATTTTTTTAACACATATTAATACACAAGAACCCACTATTCTCACCCATACAAATCTTAAATTTTAACTCTAATTACCTAATAATGGTAAATAAGGAGTTGTAAAGTGTCTTTTTGGATGGAACTGAAATAATTTGTTCTAATTATTAAAATTAAGAAAATGAAAAAGAATTTTTAAAAGATATTTTAGTTCAAAATAATTAGCGTCTTCATTTTATAAACAAATGTTTTGTTATTTGAACAATCAAATTTAAGACAAAATTAAAATAGACCTATTACAAATTTATGATTATATATTTCTGGCTTATCAAATAAAATTAGTGATAAAAGCAAAGAAAGAAAGACCGGCTTGTCTTGGTCTTGCAACCTGGTTTTGGTCTTGGTCTTGCAAGCCAAAAATTTTGGTCGGTTTGCACCACCCGGTCTTGGTCTTGGTCTTGGTATTGGTCTTGGTATTGGTCTTGGTATTGGTCTTGGTCTTGGTCTTGGTCTTGGTCTTGGTCTTGGTATTGGTCTTGGTCTTGGTCTTGGTCTTGATCTTGGTCTTGGTCTTGGTCTTGGTCTTGGTCTTGGTCTTGGTCTTGGTCTTGGTCTTGGTCTTGGTCTTGGTCTTGGTCTTGGTCTTGGTCTTGGTCTTGGTCTTGGTCTTGGTCTTGGTCTTGGTCTTGGTCTTGGTCTTGGTCTTGGTCTTGGTCTTGGTCTTGGTCTTGGTCTTGGTCTTGGTCTTGGTCTAGGTCTTGGTCTTGGTCTTGGTCTTGGTCTTGGTCTTGGTCTTGGTCTTATTTGATTAAAAAACATATTTTAAATGTAGGGGTTTATATATTTATGCTCAATTTTTAGTTTAATTAAGACAACCTGTTTTTATACATTTAGTGGCACACAGAAACATTCTGGTAATAAGAATTATTTAAATTTTCTTTGAAAAAGCATAGAAAATTAAAAGAAATACAAAACTATGTATTGTGTAAGCAGAAAAATAAAACTTTAAATTTCAACCAGATATGAAATTTTCGTGAAAATAATTCTAATATGTAAACATTGGTTTTTGATTATAAAAAAAGATATTTAAAAATTTTTTTAGTTGATGTAGACTTTTTATCTTTAAATTAGTCAAACATTTGAAGTACAATGTTTGTACAAATACTTTATAAACATTCTGCATATACAAGGTGGCTCAATACTGTGACAAACCTCGATATCTCCAAACCCGTTCGTCATGGTGAAAAACTAAATATAAAAAAATTATAAAAAAAGGACGTAAAATGTGAATGTTTTTTCTATTCCAGAATTTTTCAAAGAATTCACTGCCACTCAAGAAAACTTCTTTATTTTAAGCTTTTAACCTAAAATTCAAAATTTATGACAAAAAATCCATTAAAAAAAATCAGCACCCTGTAAATTATGCTGTGAAATTGTTAAACTGTCATATGGAAACAATATCAACGTAGAATGGTTTTTACATATAATTTTCGGTTTTGATAAAAATGAGAAGCAATCATATGGTGCCACTTCTTACAGTCTAGAACAAAAATATTGTTTTTCTGGGTTTTGAAAATTTTTGATCCACCCTGTAAGTGGCATCACTTACAGCTAATTAAAAAAAAACATTTGGATTATGAAAGTTATTTTCAGCTTCTATAACTTTTGTACCCCTAGCTTTTCTCTGTCGTAAACGGTTTCAGAGATATCGTGTTTGGTCGGACCATTAAAATACAATCTTATTATTTTTAAAACATGTTATTTAATTTACTCATAACCGCTGTTAAAAAACTGTATAAAATAACAAAGTGATCCATTTAATTATTATTTAATTAAAGAAACCTGTTACTCATTAAATAATCGCCTTTTTTGGCAGTTCTCGCCACACTTTTTGTCATTTCTCTATGAAATACCTCTGTATATTGAATAAAATAATTGAATATTATAATATTTTAAAAAAAGTTGCAGAAGTGCAAGAGTCTTGTAGGTCGGTCTTGGTCTTGCGTAGTCTTGCACTCCTCGGTCTTGGTCTTGCATACCTCGGTCTTGGTCTTGGTCTCGGTCTTGGTCTAGCTGCAATACCAAGACCAAGACCCAAGAAAGACTCGCTCATCACTAAATAAAATAAACGAATTGGGAGTAAATTTAATATTCGTGCTATCCTTAAAATACAAAACACTATTAGGTCTCAAGTAACAAAAACAAAACCATACAATATAAACGAAAATACAAAAAAAATGTTATTTATAAGATCATCCCTTGTGAATGTAATAAATTGTACATAGGTAAAACTTCCAGACCATTGGCCAAACGCATAAAAGAAGATAAAACATACTTTAAAAACACAGATATCCACAAATAAAAAATATGTCAACACGCATTTGATAACAACCACATAATAAACTAGAAAGTTTTTAGTATTTTGGCAAAGAAAACTTGTTCAAAAAAACTTAAAATAAAGGAAAGTGCCTTTATATTATTAAATAAAGATAAATGTCTAGCATCAATATCTGTTAATTTGAAATAAACACAGTTACCTATGCTTGATGATGAATTAATTTCAGGTATACCTAAAAATCAATTCACACACAATCTTTTTATCTGTTTTTAAAAATTAGAAACATACCAGTTAAAATAAACTAATATGTCATATATGACAAAACGTAATAAATTTTAAAAAAGCTCTAAGGTTTTCATATATTTTAAAACCAAAACTCTTACAAAGTTACTTCTAATTTCTATTTTATTTTTTATTTAAGTTCATCTTGATAACAGCGGCAGACTTGCCACCGACACGTTGATAAGTATTTTAAATGTTTTGTTATTTTTGAGGGGTTTTCTTTTTTCTGTTTTAGGCGAACTACCAGTTCATAGGGTTTAATAGGAATGAGCACACTCAGCTCGGTATACCTCAGGACCAGGACTGAAGTGGTCCCATTCTTTAGAAAGTTTCCTGGCGAGTAACCTAAAAAAAAGTTTTTTTAAACATGAATCCGCCACAAAACTATGAAACATATTTTAAAGATAAATATTTTTCTGGATGCTTGGCGCCCAATGTCATGCACGTTACCATCTGAAAAATGTGACCGTAAAAATTTCCATAAAGGACCCCACAGACTATCGTTCTTTTTAACCTTTTTAATTGACGATTAAGACTGCTTAGTCAGACGATTAAAAATTTTATTTCCCTACACTTAATTTAATTTTAAATATTCCTAATCGCCGAAAGCTGCAGTCGTGCACCGGAAAACCAAAATGAAGCGTGTTTATTTGGTACAAGAATGACAATTAAAAACGTTTTGCACCACACACTTTGTTTTTAAATGAAGATGGACAAACTGGCAATGTTAAAATGAACGAGATCTGTGGGGGCCTTAAAAGTGGCTTAGGGACAAGAGACGTGCAGTACTGAATTTTTTACGACACTTTAACTACCTTTAACCCAAGCAAAAAAAACTAAATACTATATATCGGCAACATTATTTATTGCCAATGTAGTTTCAAATTTTAAGCAAAGTCTTACGAGTGCATTTACGCTACACCTTAGGGGTCGGGCGAAAGGACGCGGAGACGGTGGGCGGAGACTAACAAACTCCCACTACCACAATTTTCGTATAGCCGCATTAAAAATATTATATTTTATTTAAGTTCTTCCAAATTCGGTGTATCGATGCGATGTTGTTTCCGACTGCAAGCCTACAGGAGATAACGTTTTTCGGTAACTATTTTTCACTTAAATGACATAAATTATACACCATTTTAAAAGTAATCAAATAATATATGCCTCTGCTGTAACGGATTTTTTAAATATGAGCCGAGTTAAGAGAAAATAGTATTCAAACATAACCGATTTTAGGGTAACTTTCACTCAAGGAAATATTAAAAACTAAATTCAAATTTAAAAAACTATTATAGATTAGATACTAGATTTGAGGGTTGGCTTTCATAAAGTTTTTTTAACTTTTACCGTTTTTGAGAAAAACATTATGCCCCGAACCCCAAATTGGATCCAATTTTCGCGGCGCGAATGGACTCTAAAGTTATTTTGTCTGAGCTAGCTACATAATGCTTATAAAGCATTTTTATTAAATGTTTTTTTTATTATTTTAGTAATGAATCATGTTCAGCCTGAGCAGTATAAGAAATTGACCGCCAACTTATCGGACATTTTTCAGGACAAGCAACAAATGATTAAACATTTTATGGAAGGTATAAAGAAAAACCTTATAAATGCCTCTAAAAGTGTAGCAGGGAATGAAAAAGCTACAGAAGCACTTAGAAGATCCGAAGAAACTATAGGAAAAACATTTAAAGATCTTGCTGAAGAAAAGAATAGTCTGGTTATTATTCATGGTGATTTCTGGTGTAACAATATAATGTTTAAATATGGGGTAGGTTTTTGTCATCTTCTATATTTTTTTTAGGTTATAAAGTAAAACAAAGGAACAGATATAAAATTGCACCTTTTATTCTGTGAGTCACAGATATTGTTCTTGGATTTTTTAATGTTTATGACAGACCAGAAATGCTTGTTTTAGACTTGCGTACTACTGTAAAAGTCTGGTTTTGAGATATTAAACTTACTCTTTCTCTAGTTTTGACGATGTTTCTGAAGTACAGAAACCTGTTTTCTTTCTCTTTCTAAAACGTCGAAAAAAGGTAGAACAACACTTTGCTTCTTCTCTATTGTGAATTTGCTTTTAAGTCGAAGGCAGTTTAGACGTTTTAAAAAAGCTTCAAATTCATTGTCATTTCCACAACATTCAATGAAAGTATTGTCAACATATTTAAACCAAATCCTGTGACAAAGCCAGACTTTTAAAAATTATAGCAACAAAAAGTTTCTCCAAAATCCTAGTCCCGAAAATCGACAGGCTAGCATAGCAGCTAGATAAAGTCCTCTTTTGCTCAAGTGGCGGTAAAGCCTTCTGGTGTTTTGCCAAAAATATCAGTTAAAACTTCTGCACAATTTTTTTCCATCCCTATTCATTAAAGACGAAATTGTTTCTACCTCTATAGGAAAGGCCGAACTATTTGCCAAACAATTTGCTGCCAATTCTACCATTGATTTTCCTATTAATTTTCCTCTTTCAACGGTTGCCCCCGTTCCTTATAAAATGTCCGATATCATTTTCAAAGTCAAGCAGATTAAGCGTATTCATTTTTTTTACCAAAAAATTGTCTAGGTCGGATGGCAAACCAGCAATCCTTTAGAAAAATGTGCTTCTGAGCTTGCAGCCATACTAACTCGCTTCTTTTGGATCTCTTTGAACGGGCATTTTTCGGAGAGCTGGAAAGCTGCACGTGTGCAATTTCCTCAAAAAAGGATGCAAAACTGTCTCTTTGAACTATAGACCTATATCTCTTTTCTCAGTTGTTAGTTGGGTAAGGAAAAATTCATTAAACCCAAATTTTAAATTATTTAAAAACACAATATCTTACATGACAGATAGTATGGATTTACAGAAGATCCACAGCTAATATTATTTCCTTTGTCTCACACAACTGAAAAAAATCCTTTAGTTTTTTAATGAATCCCAGATCATTGCTTTTGTCACATTCAAAGCTTTCGACCCAGGTCTGGCATGTTGGGCTTCTTAACAAATTTCTTTACGGTTTTTTCACCTAAGCTTTGTTCTTGGCTCTTCAGTTTCCTTTTAATTGACATCAGTTATTGTAAATGGTCATTCTTCCAGCTTCTACCAAATTAATGCTGCGGTGCCCCAGGGCTCAGTACTGGCACCCACTCAGTTTCTTCTGCACATCAACGATTTTCTCTCTTTCACAATTGATCCCATTCATAGTTTTGCTAACGATAGTACCCTCCACCCCAATATTTAATTTCTCAAGCCAGTTAATCAGCCTCATTTGAGGACCAAGCGTAGGTCATGCGGATGTCTCTCTTACAAGACCCAAAACTTATCCTGAATTGGGGCGCAAAAAATCTTGTTCAGTTTAATGCCTCCAAAACACAGTCGTATTCGCTGTCGCGAAAAAAGTCTGCCAATGCTCATCCTTTTCTTATGAGCGGCCAAGCTCTGCAGAACAAAGAATAATTTAATCTTGTCGGTGTTACTTTTAAGAATTACCTTAACTGGCACAAACATATTACATCCATAGCCTCAGCAGCTTCAAAAAAGCTTGAATTCCTCTTTTGAGCCAGAAAGTATTTCTCTTCTTCCGATATGTATGCTCTGTATGTATCCCAGATCAGACCCTCTTTAGAATATTGTTCTCCTGTCTTGGAATGGTGCCTCCTTCAACTCTTAGCCATTCCGATTTTAAAGAACAGCTATTCGTCTTATAAATGATCTCACGCTCACAGAAAAGCTTCTTTCTCTTGCCCACTGACGAGCTGTAAGGGATCTGTCGCTCTTCTATAGGTATTTTCATTGGATCTCTCAAAGGAGTTGGCCGGCATAATTACTTCTCTGGCAGACCCAACAGAGCAACGCGTAGTGCAACTTTTATGCATCTTTTTACAGTTAACAGAAGTTTTTCCTTCTCCTCTCAGTCTCCAAATATTTAAGTCCCGTGTGAACAAACTCCTTTCACCACACTTAAGACAGCCACGGTCACGTTGTATTTAGGTCTCAGCCTTCGTAGGCTATCCAAAGATATAAAAACATTTGGTTGTACAGGGGTACAGCTCAAAAACTCCACCACTCCATCCAGCGGCAGTGAATGCATTCTGCGTATCTACAAAGGGGATAGAGTTTTTGACAAAAGATGGTGACCTACCGACTGTGATTTAAGTATGTCTGATGTGATGTTAAAGCTTCTTTGTTTTTATAAATCAAAAGTTTTTGTATTTCCTTAAAGTTCTGATAAAGAGATCTGTACTTGTCTTTTTTGAAAAACTTTGTCTATTTTCCGATCGTAAGTGCTTGTATCCGTGACTACAGTGTGCACTAATTAGCAAATAGTAATCATATACCAAGTGACATAGAAACCCGAACACCCAGTAAAAATGATTTAACCTTAGTAATATTTTACACAAATATCAGGATGGTCGTAGTAAGCAAATGATTAAAATTTAAATTCATTTTCTAAAAGATAGACTAAGTTTATTATACGATTTGTTTAATAATGTGTTGATGCGCCATGGTGTCTTACACATTCATTAAAGCGTCTAGGCATACTTAGTAGGTGATCAATACCGTCCTGGGGTATCTTTTTTCAGGCCACCTTAACCTCGTGTCGAAGCGCAACCAGAGTTTGAGGTGGTTGTTGTTAATGGTTTAGTCTTCTACCGATCACAAATCGGGACATCGTAATGGCCATGACAGCAAATTAATTTCTGCATGTTCAAAGTAGTCCAACGTTATGTGGTCGGGTAGTATCCTGTTAGAAAATTGGGTATTGGAAGGTCCCAAGGTATGGAATTAAATGTAGCTCCACTATTTCTTTAATGTAACGCTGAGCATTCATTCTGCCTCTAATGAACACTAAAGGAGACCTAGAACCGTAAGCAATGACACCCCACACCATAATCCCAACAGTACGATGAACATGCCTCTGAACAAAAAATTGGGGATCACGGCGTTCCCCACTTTGCCTTCTTACTCGTGCCCGACCATCGTGCATGGCTAAACAAAATCGGGATTTGTCGCTAAAGACTATTGTGCTCCATTTCTGGTCCCACGCTATTCATTCTCTACTTTACTAAAGTCCATTGTTTTGATGCTCTCGAATTAAAGGTAAGATCCAATGAGGACGAAATGAAAAAAAAACTTTTTATTCGACGGTAAACTATTCGTATTTTAGTTCGCCTTCCATGTTCTGTAAACCACTGGTTTGCAATTTCCCTGGTTGTGGAAAAACGATTTCCTAAAGCTAGCAGTTTTAGGCGGCCGTCTTAAAGAGATGTTGTAACTCGTCCTGTGCCCCTGGCTCTTTGTGTTTGACCTTCTTGAAGCCATACCTGACAACATCTCATCAGGGTACCTAAACTTTTTTGCAGTTTAGCACCAATATCCCGGTATGAAAGTCTAGCCTTCCTTGATCCAACTATTCGTCCCCGTTCAAGCTCTCTTAATTGGCGATAATTTCTTCTTCTTACTTTGGGCATTAATAACACTTGCAAACAACGTTTACTAACACGATCATTGACAATACTGATCTTTAATATTTTATTTATCAGCTATCACTATAAAAAAAGAAATGCGAAAGTGATTAGGTTAATAATTTTCTCATGTGTTGTTTTTGTAATGATAAGCTTGTAAACAAAAAGTTATTAAAAACAAATCATTTTAGTGGTTGTTCGGGTTTCTATGTCTCTTAGTATATTAACAATACCAAAATCCTATTTTTTAGGATCCCTTTAATACTTCCAGAAAGCCTACGGAAGTGTGCTTTTTAGATTGGCAATCCTCCAGAATTTCCTTTCCGGTATATGATTTAAGCCTTTTTTTGTTTCTTTCTGCCTCCAAAGAAATCTTAAATGATCACAAAACATATCTTCGACAGTATTATCAAGTTTTAAATGAAAATTTAAAAGCTGTAGGTGGTGATATTAACTCAGTATTTCCATACGAAGTGTTTGAGGATGAGTGGAAACGATTCTGTAAAATTGGATTTTTTGTTACCATGTCAATGATAGAAATAGTACTTAAAGATGAGAAAGATGCCAAAACTTTCACCGATTTAGTTGAAGATGGTGAAGAATTATTTCAAGCCAACGATAATGGTTCTTTCAGTAAGCAAAGCCTTGATAGGCTTAAAGATATTATTCTGATGTTGGTTGCAAATGATTATCTGTAATTTTAACAAATAAATAATAAGCTAAAGTAAATTTAGTATTTATTGTAACCTTTTAACAAATAATATTGCAAACTATAGAAAAACAGTCCAGTACAATAATATTAAATTATTATTTACAATACCTATCTGCATAGAACCAAAACATCATATCACTGTGAAAATAGTTTTTTTCTTAAAGGGGACGTAAGATAAAAATTTAAATTGCATAAAGGAAACGTTTTAAAAACAGTTATTAAAATTTTAATAACACAGGTTCATAAAAAAAGGTGTATGCTGGGTGTCAAACTGGGATTTTCTAAAGTATTTTTTTTTTGCTGAACACGAACCTATAGTCAAAATTGGGGGTGAAACAGCAAATAATCGAGAAAAGCCGTAATTTCAGATGTTAACGATTTTTTTTATTTAAAACGTTAATATCTTAAAAACTTTTAAGGACGCACAAAACTTTATTTTACATAAAATATGTGTTTTAATAAAACCTTTAATTTAGGTACTATAATCTTTTGATCCTTATGCAATCTTTTTCAAGTTATAATCAAAAAATCGAATTTTCAGGATTTTTTCAAGGTATACCTCCACACCATACTTTGGGCCAGAACCTGCCCTTGGAGTGACCAAAATCACAGCACGAGGAAAAACCAGGGAATGGATCCGAAACAAACACGAAGAATACTGGGGAAACCTCAGTAGACTAAGACATGGAAAAAGCATCATAAGAGGCCCATCCAAAAGAACGAAGGAAGGACTACTCAGACAAAGTAGGAAAATACTTTGCATAACAGTAGGGTTGCTAACAGGGCATGATAACCTAAGAGGACACCTACACAAGATAGGCTCATACAATGGGGACCCAAGTTGCAGAATGTGCGACGAGGGGAAGAAACAGCCTACCATATCCTGTTCGAATGTAAAGCATTGAATCACAAAAGACAGGCATTATTTGGGCAACCGGAAATGAGCCCACAGGAATATATCAACCAACCAGTCTCGGGGTTATACAGACTTGTAGAAGGAACAAGACTAATGGGAGGATTGATATAAAAGACAATGGGAGATTAGGCACAAAAGCCCATGAGGCTGCGCTGCCTCCGGTAGTTAATCAAGACGGCTCCCAGGGAAGAAGAAGAAGAAGGTATACCTCTGAAAAAAAAATGAAAATTAAAATTTTTATTTTTGGATTTTTTTTTTGCACATTTTGAATGATTTAATATTTAAATAAATAAAAAAAAGGTTTATTATTACAAAAACCCAAAAATCACATTAATAAAAAAAAATCATTTTCAACTGAATTTTTTTGTTAAAGTTACATTTTCGTTTATAACTCCTTTATTATTAATCTTATTAAAAATGTCTACATAACTTTTTTATTGACAATTTGAAAAGCTCTCTTTTAAAGTTTTTTTTATCTCTTATAGTTTATATAGTCGTAGTCCAAACATTCACTTCAGATTCGTGTTCAGCGGAAAAAAAATACGCCAGAAAATCTTTTTCCTACACCCAACACACACCACTTTTTTTCTTGTGGACCTGTGTAATCATTATAGAAGTTTTCATTTTAAATAGAGGATGACTTAACTTATTACCTTCTACAATTAAAGTATATTTGCAGCTTTACTTTAATAATGATAATTAAACATGATTAACAAAATAGTAATGTCAAATAAATTAATGTAATAATGATAAGTAAAACCTTTAAAAACATATTACAACTGTGGAAACTTCTATCTTTAAATGTTTTGGTACCTTACCTTGAAGTCATAAAGTCTTATATCGAACCTGAAACTGCTTTTTTGCATTTTGTACAGTAATGCACTACATTACAGACCTTTAAATCAGTAATAGACCATTTTACAATAAAGCAACCATTACTTTATAAAAATACAATTTAACAACAAAAAAAATTACAGGGTGACTATAAATATTAAAAAATCAATTGTGTAAGTTAAAAACCAGTTGTGTCTGAACATTTTTTTTTCATTTACCATAATTCTTACAGGAACTTCTTGGGTTAGTCCCAGTTGGAAATTGTGAAAATATCCATTTGGATGTCTTTATTTTATTCCACGTATACTTCAGCTAAGCTTGTGGATCGCCATCCCCATGCCGTTTGAGAACCTGAATATCAGCGCCACTGTCCGCCAGAAAAGTGGCCGATGTTTTTTTCAAACAATGACCGGTGTAACTTGAAGAAAGTTTTAAATATGCCGCAATTTTGTGTGAAGTTTTAAAAAAGTATGAAGGCCAGCTGGCTGTACTATACAATTTTCATAACAATAAAACAGGAAAAATTGATTAGGGCTTACTGTTTTAAGTTTTAATAATAAGTACTTGTATAGACCAGGAAAATTACCTAAATATAAATCGATTTTGCCAGCCAACTGGGATCGGGATGAGGTTTTCGACATCTTTCTCGGGAATGCACAAGAAATTTATTGTACATATGAGAGGGAGTTGGTTAACCCAAAGTGCCTCTCGGGTGCATAAAGTGCATCCCCGAAATTGCATAATTCTTTCAAAAATATGCTAAGTCGATAAAATAATGTAAGATAACGTAAAAAATACTCTCCGGGAGTTCTCAAGGGCGCTAATTTTGAATTTGACCTCGAAACACTCTTACGATGCCCGGGGGTGGCTCCGCGGGGGTTACTTTTGGCCAAATTAACCAAAAAATCCGGGTCAAAGCTACTTTTCGGTGATTTCGGGGGCGCTGATTCAAAATCCGCCGTTGAAACAACCCTACGACCGAAAGGGGCGGCTCTGCGGGGGTGGATTTTGGCCAAAATCATCCTTTAACAATAGGTCGCAAAAATCCGGGTCGTCAAAGCTACTACTCGGGGGTTTTCGGTGGCGCTGATTCGAAATCCGCCATTAAAACAACTTTACTACCGACGAAGGTGGCTTTGCGGAGGTGAATTTTGGCCAAAATCATCCCTTAACCATAAGTCGCGAGAATCCGGGTCGTCAAAGCTACTTCTCGGGGGGTTTTCGGATGCACTGATTCGAAATACGCCGTTAAAACCACCCTACGACCGACGGGGGTGGCTCTGCGGGGGTGTATTTTGGCCAAAATCATCCCTTAACGATAGGTCGCAAAAATCCGGGTCGTCAAAGCTACTACTCGAGGGTTTTCGGTGGCGCTGATTCGGAATCCGCCAATGGAACAACCCTACTACCGACTGAGGTGGCTCTGCGAGGGTGGGTTTTGGTCAAAATCCAATCTTGCAGAGCCACCCCCGTTAGTCGTAGGGTTGTTTCAATGGCGGATTCCGATCACTTTCGAGAAGTGACTTTGACGACCCGGATTCTTGCGACCTATGGTTAAGGGATGATTTTGGAAACCACCCCTGCAGAACCTAAATCGGTCGTAGGTGTGTTCAAATGGTGGATTTCGAATCGGCGCCCCCGAAAATCCCCGAGAAGCTTTAACGACCTGGATTTTTGCGACCTATCGTTAAGGGATGATTTTGGTCAAAATCCGACCCCGCAGAGCCACCCCCGTCGGTCGTAGGGTTGTTTTAACTGCGGAATTTAAATCAGCGGCCCCGAAATCCCCCAAGAAGTAGCTTTGACGACCCGGATTCTCATGACCTATGGTTAAGGGATGATTTTGGCCAAAATATACCCCCGCAGAGCCGACCCGTCGGTCGTAGGGTGTTTTAACGGCGGATTTTGAATCAGTGCCACCGAAAATCCCCGAGAAGTAGCTTTGACGGTCCGGAAACTCGCGACCTATCGTTAAGGGATAATTTTGGTCAAAATTTACCCCCGCAGAGCCACTTTCGTCGGTCGTAGGGTTGTTCCAACGGCGGATTTTGAATCAGAGCCCCCGAAAAGCCCTGAAAGTAGATTTGACCCGGATTTTCGGGACCTATCGTTAAGGGGTAAATTTGGCCAAATTTCTTCCCCCCCGGAGCCATCCCCCGGCATCGTAGGGGTGTTTCGAGGTCAGATTTGGAATCAGCGCGGTCAAAAACTCCAGTGGAATAACTTTGATCCCGGGTTCTCGGTCTTTCATCGGGGAATTTCGGCCAATTTGCAAAATTCACCCCCCGACCGCCCCGGGTATCGTAGGAGTGTTTCGAGGTCAAATTTGAAATCAGCTCCCTTGAAAACTCCCGAAGAGTAATTTTTACGTTATTTTACATTATTTTATGGACTTGGTATATTTTTGAAAGAATTATGCAATTTCGGGGTTGCACTTTATGCACTGGGACTGGAGTCGACCAGCTCCCTCTCATAGCAATGAATTCCTGGTGCTTTCCCGGTAAGATTCGAAAATCGCATTCCGACCCGTTGGCTGGCAAAATCGATTTATTTTTGCCTAAATTTCTGTAAGTTTCCTGGTCTATAAGCCCACAACAAATACACGTTTTTTCTTTGTATATCTCATATATCTTCAGTTGTTGGAGTGCATAATTTGGCACGCTGACATGCACTATTTAGCTCAAAAACGAATACTAGTTTCATTAACAAAAACCTGTTGTCTGAGCTTTATTTAGAAACGTTGTGACGTTTTTCATCGTAAGAAATTTTGATTTTTTAGGTTTATATTTCTCATTTTGGCGTTTTAAGTAAGCTTTTACCTTTTTAAATTGTAAAATATCCATATTTTTATTGATTTGTATCGTTGCTTTTTATCATATATCATATGCAGCCCATAAACAGAAGCTTTAAGGACTTTTGCCTAAAACAAATAACAAAATTATTACCTATTATATGTACAATACTTTAACAATATGAAATAGCCAACCCTTTCGTAAAAATAGGTTAGCATTAGGTTTTTGTCAATTCCTTTAAATCTCTTGGAGTTTCCTCACTTGCAGAACATATTTTACACTTTCTCATACCTTTTCTTAGAGTTTACTGAAAATAAACTGAAAGAAGCTTCCTGGGCTGCACTTAATTTATCTTCAGAATTTTCATTAGCCATTTTGATAATTATTGTTAAAAAATCGCTCTTCAAAGGTGAGTTTATTTGGATGCTGTTAACCATTGTTAATTACAAAAAACTACATCCTGTCAAAAATACATATATATTCTCCTGATCATTGATCCTGTTTAGGTTTAGATTGCCAAGTTACTTAGATGTCAGAGTACTACGTCTTTTTAGATTTTTCCAGTAACTATTATTATAAACTGATTTTAATAAATAATGCAAAATAGATCATTATCTACAAAATGCTAAAAAAATAATATACGAACCTCGCCAGAAATGTAATTTTACTGGACTCGTATGGTATTTAAATCCTCGCTTCGCTCGTATTTAAACGTACCATACTTGCCAAGTAAAACTCCCTTTTCTGTACTTAATACGTAATATTCTATTTATATCTTTTTAATGCGGTACAATAGTATTTTGTCTCTTTAAATTATAAGAAATAAACAAAAAAATAATTTTAAAATTTCAAAAATACTTCACATACTTTGTAAATTTATTATTACTTGGTATGTTGTATTCATACAGCTTAAAACGAGAAAAATAATAAAGACCAGTGACATTGTCCGCCGGATTTATATTTATAACACGTAGAAAGGTTTAGGGTTTTTCATTTCAGCTTGTGTGAACTCAAATATTGAGGCTGAGGATTTTGTGCCTCCATTGATAATATGATTAAATCCTTAAAATTCTCACAGTATTAGAATTTTTTAATTAATTTTTAGGTCATTATTTTTATATACAGGGTACTTTACCATCAACTTTGGTGTCTCGAAAACAACAGAAGATACGAAAATGGTTATATGAGTGCAAAGTTGTCAATTTATGTGACTTACAATATGCCAGTTAGGAAGTTTTGAAATTTCGATTATCTCCGGAGATGACACTTATTTTATTTCTAAAGTTACTGATCTTATAAACTAGGGTTGAGTATTCACAAGCGTAAGGTTGTTCACTCAGGACTCCAACATTGGCGAACTTAAAGAATGGTTTTTAAATAGTGGGGATTTCCACACTCGCTTTGCTGAAAGTATTATAATTGTTCCCAATAAAGACTGCTTCCTTAAATTTGCACGTTTTCCAATGCGGTTTTTTTGAACAACCCGTGATTTCGACTACTTGATAATATGTTGGACAAAACATGGTCAGCAATCCTTGATTTTAATGTTTCGCCCCCCTGAGTGTGTTATTTATGTTTCGTTATTCTTACATTAAGAAGACAACTTGTTTCCAATGTACGTCCCGCCAATTTCACATACTACAGGGTAGATAGATGGTGGACACACTCTTTATATTGTTAAGCTAAAAAGCTAACTATTGCTTTTGTCAGCATGAAAGATAGAGAAAAGGGAGAAAGATAGAAGAGAGAGAGAGATATAGGGGTGACAGAGAGAGAAAGAGAGCTGACTGAACATTAAGATACTGTTCCGTGTTTGTTGGTATACAGAAGTGTTAATTAATATATGTATTAGGGATACTGACTAGCACGTCTAGAAAAGGTAGACATCCGTTTTTTTCTCGATAGTAAATATAATGCAGTTATTAACTGAATTGACATGATTATGAAAAAAGTCGTATTGTCTGTCGGTTCCATTAAAAATTATAAAGGTATCGCATACAAATTAAAGCGGGTCATTTCATATATATGTTCGCTATTACCGGAGAGAGTGGGGATCCCATCCACTTTTTACATTATGTTATTAGGTTTATGAAAATTTACAAAGGTAAAAAATAATACAGATTTTGTAATTACCTTTACAAAAAATCGTTTAGGATTTGACTTGAAAGTTGCAAACGTAGCGGAGAACAACTCGATACTCTTATAATAATTATTACATGCAATTTGCACTCTGATCAATGGAGTGTTGCGTCCTAAATTCATTTCTTTTAATATGTTAAATAATACGTAATTTCCTAGCTCTCTCGGAGGCACATCAGAATTTAGTCAACATAAAAGTAGAGGGAAGTCTATTTAATGATTAATAAGTTTAGATAAAGAGCATAAATCAGACCTATGACATTGTTCGGCAAAGGGTAAGATTTAAGTGGCGGGCAGCATCTTCAGGTAAGCCATCGGCGTTGAATGCCATTATTTTAAGAAATTAATTTTTAACTAATTATGCTTTGCTAATGTGTATGTTATAATGCGTACTCCATATAACCAAAGCAAAAAAGAGTTTACTATAAACAAAAGCAAAATAAAGTTAGAGCATAGCTCTTGTATTTCTCAAACATCTACAACTTCTGATAATAAATCCCAGCACCACTTGCTGTCCAATATGACATTAAAATCCTTAATGTCCGACTGGTATATTATTTGACAAATAATAATATTATGTCAAAGTCCAATTTACCAATAAATAAACAATAAATTATCTTTATTTAAGCATTTATTACGAAAATACAAACATACTTACACAATATACTTATCATAATAAAAATTATTTTTTAAGTAAAACGTACAATTTTCAAAGTGACCGGAAAATTCCACATTTCCATACCCCACCGCAGTTGCTGTGTTACTTAAATTAATACTTTTCCCAACTACAAGGGAAGCATTAGCCAATTTGGAGCTTTCACTATCATCCAAGTACCCTCGTGCTACCGAAGAACTCTTCCAGCCTCTTAACCTCATTAAGCTCTCGGAACTACCTCCCGCATCAGAATGAATTGTTGCCGCTGTACGTCTTAAACAATGACCTGTGTACGCCTTAGCATCAGGTAAACCCAAATATGTAGCAATCTTAAAGGGTATATTTCTAAATGTATTTTTACCATGGGCTGCAAAAGTACAGGGTTGTCCAACGAAGGGTAAACACCCCCGTAATTTATTTATTTCAAAAGATATTGAAAAACGGTTTATACAAAAGTTGTAGGAATTTTAGAGGAGAATATGAACAGTTTGCCATGAAAACAATTGAACATCTAATAAAAAAGTTATACGAAAAAAATATGGTTATCTTCCTTATTTTAAATAGAACACCCGGTATATTATTGATTTTTGATTCTCTAGAAAATTCTAAACCTTTTTCATATAGGGTGTTACATGTCTAAAGTTAAAAGTTTCGGAGCAATGGACAATTGAAAATCAGTAAAATGTCTTATAGCTTATTCTATTAAATAGGCTGAAATGCAAAATAATTAAATAACAAAAAAAAGAAACATTTATTTGCATAGCAAAAACATCTAACATTTAGTAATCCATTAACGTAATCTAGATTCGAAAATACCTCCTTCAGCGGCTAAACACATATGCATGCGCTTATAAAGTTCTCTGACGTGTTGTGTAGCATATCATGATTGACAGCTCTAAAAGACTCTTGTATCCTCTCTTTCATTTCATTTGGACTTTCACAAGGCGTAGCATTCACGAAATTGTCGATGAATCCCCACAGAAAGTAATCCAATGGGCTGAGGTCCGGGGACCTAGGAGGCCAGAGAATCGGTCCGTCGTCTTCCCTATTTTCATACCATGGATTTCCCGTTTCCTATCCATTTCGATCCATGACGTTCAGTCAAGAAAAAAGTGACATCACGTGTGCTATGCGGCGGGGCCCCGTCATGTTGGAACCACATATTTCTTCTAACTTGAAGGTTTACATTTTTTAATAATGTCGGCAACGATTCTCTTAAGAATTTAAATATTTGTTACCAGTTAAAGTACCCTCGAAAAAATATGGGCCAACAACAGAGTTATCTATAATTCCATCCCATACGTTCACTGACCATCTTCCTTATTTCATAATTTCCCCTCTCCAATTAGGATTTTGTTGACTGTAGTACCTTATATTATGTCGGTTCATAGTACGATCACTTTTAAACGTAGATTCATCGGTGAATAACACGTTTTTAAAAAAGTCATGGTTTTGGTCAATTTTCTCTATAGCCCAAGAACTCTTTTTTCTTTATCACCAGGTAGTAGCTTCTGGTGATACGAAATGCGATAGGGATGCACTTTGTGATTTTGTAAAATTCTCTTCACAGATGTGTAAGACATACCAAGGGCTTCGCTCCGAGAATTGGTACTTTGGATGGGATTCTCATGAACGGAAAGCAAAACTCGTAGCTGATTTTCCTCATTGAGAACAGGCTTATTAATAACAACTCTCTTCTTATAACCTACATTTCCGGTCTCCCTGAATCTGTCTCCTAATTTTTTCAACGTTCTCAAACTTGGTTGCCGCCTGTCGGGATACATGTTTAGATACTGTCGTTTGGACGCTCTCAACTGATACACATTCCTCGCCAACGTATTCACCATATCTATCATTTCGTCTTTTAAGTAACGCGTGTTTCTGTTCATTTTAACAAATAGTTATAGTAGAAGAATATTCTTTGACAAGTAAACTATCAAAAGTTTGACGACTGTTTGATCCACTCGCTGCACGGCAACCAAACGCCACTGTTGGAACACGTGTCCCATTGTTGACGTTTTTTGCATTTCAGCCTATTTAATAGAATAAGCTATAAGACATTTTACTGATTTTCAATTGTCCATTGCTCCGAAACTTTTAACTTTAGACATGTAACACCCTATATGAAAAAGGTTTAGAATTTTCTAGAGAATCCAAAATCACATAATATACCGGGTGTTCCATTTAAAATAAGGAAGATAATCATATTTTTTTCGTATAACTTTTTTATTAGATGTTCAATTGTTTTCATGGCAAACTGCTCATATTCTCCTCTAAAACTCCTACAACTTTTGTATAAACCGTTTTTCAATATCTTTTAAAATAAAGAAATTACGAGGGTGTTTACCCTTCGTTGGACAACCCTGTACATCGTTCATCACGATAGCACAAAAAACCTATTAATAGGTGCAATTTTAAGTCGCAAAGACACATAGTCCCGAATTAACTTTGTTGCGAAAATTTCACGTAATCAATAACCAAAAGCCTTGCTTGCCCATTTTTACTTTGTGGAATGTCAATAAATATGCTGACCCATATCACGCACATCGGGAAAAATTCCTTTTTAAAAGCTCGTCTTTTCTACAAGTTCCGAATACACCTATCACTAATGCAACTTTATCTGCCAAATATTTTTCAGTCGCCGCACGGTCCACGCAGTTTTCCGTCAGCCAGGCCTCAAAATGGAAATATTCTTTCTCGTAAATCCGCCTACTTTTTTCTGGCACAAGCGCATGCTCAGCTTTAGCAGCTTTCACTAAAATATCTTGGGGGAGATGGGTATTTTCCACTACTTTGGACATTTTTATGCCTCAATCGCAAAATTATTTTTTATGTTCTGTCTTATTGACAAATAACTTACAACCGTGGTTACCACAATTACGTTTCAACAATTTTTTCAGGTAAATGCTAGTACTTGATTTGGTTTAAACTAATACATTCAGAATTCATTTAAATTTTTCTCATATAAAGAATATTTAGTCGGACATTAAACGTTGAAGGCACCACGGGTATTAAGGATAATAACGCTTTCGGTCAACGTATATCCCTCGGGCCAAAGGCCCTCGCGAAACACACCATCGACCTCAAGCGTTATTATCCTTATAATACCCTTGATACCTTAATAACTATAATTTGATTAACTTTTTTAAGGTTTTATTGCTTATCTTACTGTCAAAATTTATATTTTTTGAGAACATGTTATACATTTTTAAAATTAGAGTATATTTACCTAGATTAAAATTCAATATTACTTTTAGCAATATTATATTAAAAAATCCAAATATGTTCTATAGTTTTAAAGCGGATTCATGTTTCAGTATGATTTCTTTAGGATTACTCGTCTTACAATTTCTTAGAAAATGGGACCAGTTCGATCCACGTTCCAGGTATAACAAACTAAGCCTGCTCATCCCCATGAACTTGCAGATCGCCTCCAAAAAACGCAAAAAATAAGAACACTAATCTACGTTTTAGTGGCAAGTCGGCCACCGTTGCAAAGATAAAAAAAAAGGAAATTTAAACAAAATTTTAAGAAATTTTGTATTAAAAAGTTAGGAAATTCTGGAAGCTTTTATATTATTTAGAACGTTTTGTCATAAATGCCATATAGGATTATTTAAATAATATATTTATAATTTTTAAAAAGACAGAAAAGGGAATGTGGTGTGTTACGGGATTCTTACCTAAAATTACTTTGGCCTCAAGCATAGGTAACCATTTATTATTTAAATTACCAGATATTGATGCTACAGATTTATCTTTATTTAATAATATTAATGCACTTTCTTTTATTTGACGTTTTTTTTGAACAAGTTTCCTTTACTAAAATACTAGAAGCATTTCAGTTTATTATGTGGTTGTTATCAAATGCGTGTTGGCAGATTTTTGATTTGTGGAATTCTGTGTTTTTAATGTATGTTTTTTTATGCGTTTAGCTAGTGGAAGTTACACCTATTTAAAACTTATTACATTTACAAGGGATCTTATAAATAACATTTTTTGTGTTTTCGTTTATATTGTATGGTTTTGTTTTTGATACTTGAAATCTTATAGTGTTTTGTGTTAAGTATATTACGAATATTATATTTATTACTTATTTGTTAAATTTAATTTGATATGCTAGGAAATATATGGTAAAAATAGATTCGTAATAGGTCTATTTTGATTTTGTCTTAAATGGTTGTTCAAATTTTAGAAAATATTTGTTTACAAAATCAAAAAGATAATTATTTTGAACTAAAATATCTTTTTAAACTTTTTTTTTGTTTTCATTGCTTTGATCAGAACAAATCATTTTAATTCTATCAAAAAGACTTTTTACAGCTTCTATTTTTACCATCATTGGCTGATTAGAGTTAAAATATAAGTATCTGTTTGTATGTGTAGGTTTTCTGTAAACTTTAGTTTCAAAATTATTTACATCTTTTTTATTAGAATATCATGAAAAGAAAGTTGAGAGGTTTGTTCTTTTTCTAAGGTAAAACCAATAGTGGGTTCTTGTGTATTAATGTGTGGTAAAAATCATTAAGACAATGTTCGACATTCTATTTCTATTTATCAACATGACAAACATTGTCTAAATAATTTTTTAACACACATTAATACACAAGAACCCACTATTCGTTTTACCTTAGAAAAATAACAAAACTCACAACTTACTTTTCTTGATATTCTAATAAAGAAAGATAATTTAAACTGGTATTTTTTTATTTCATTTAAATTAATTGCTTTGTCACTAAAATGTAATACAAAATCAATTGTTTTAAGACCAATAAACAAAATGGGTCCCTTTAAAACGATTCAATAATCATTCCTTGTTACATAATCCTGTAGGCATAATTAAGATTTACATAATTTTTAGATAAGAACTTGCTAATAAATAATTAAATATTCCTAATTGAAGATATTCACGTAAAACGTGTGTGCATAACAAGTTTTAACTTTAAATTTTACTACTTCACTCTTAACTAAGAATTTATAAGGAAGTTTAAAGTTCTTCAGCTTTGAATGAATAATGACTTTAAAAGTTTCATACGAATCAGCTAGTTAAAATTAATTTTACAATCTTTAGTTAGCGAGTAAAGTTAAATAACAAAATTTTGAAAGGTCCGTAAATCATAAGCGTCAAAAGTTTGGTTTGCGGAAAGTATTAAACTGATTGTAAAACAGTTTTAAATAACTATATACAGCGGGACTTTTGTAAGTTTAATCTGAAATAAATCTATAAACTAACTAAAAGAAATACATTTTGATTTGAAACCTTGTATAACATATCCTGGAATAAGTTATTCATAACTGCTCAATTTAAAATGTTTTGTTTTTTGCGAAATATTAAATAGCAAAATTTTACTTGCTACTGCAGGTATTAATCTATCATAACCCAAAGTGTATATAAACTTTTATGTCATACTAGTAAATATTTTAAAAATACAAAAACTTGAATTTTATATTAGGAACATTTTCTTTTTATAGTTGTTGGCTTATAATCGTTGCTAGGGAAATCAAATTTTGCTAGCTGTCAAACTTAAAAGGTCAAAATGCAGAAAAGTTTAAAATTTCTGACAAAATTGCAAAAAAAGATAAAAAGCAACACAAAACTTGCTACTGAAAAAATCGAGAGATGACTACGACAGAGAATATGACAAATTACCGAACTGGATGGCGGAAAACTGTAAAGAACTTATTAATGAAACTGTGCCGCTTAGATACTTCGGTGATCTCGCTGTAACATTTTCTCAGAGTTCCTCATGGTCCAAATATTCGATGGTAAAGAAGACTTTAATCGTAAATAAAAATATTTATATCGCCAATTATCATAAGTTAATTGAATATTTAAAGCAAGGGTCAAAAGGACGCCAGTCTTGTCTAGAGAAGATGTTTTTAAATTTATTCATGAGGCACCGAATGAATAGAGTTTCATTAATATTTGGTGTATTTGGTGGATGCCGACGACAAGAACTCATGAATAAAGTAGTTACCCACGTAAAAGGTAGAAAATCAGTTTTTGTGGTAAATCTAGAAGAGACAAAAACCGATAAAAAGCGTGTTTTTACCATCTTCGACGAAGACGAAATGAACAGTTTGAAGCTAATAAGAGACTACATGTCTTCACGGCCACATGGTTGTTCAGAAAAAAGGCTTTTTCTAACCTATAGACAAAGTGACTGTACTATACAGCCAGCTAAAAAAACACATTTGGAAAAATCCCGTTTATCATTGCAAAATATCTGGGTTTGAGCGATCTAGAGAAATATACTGATCACTGTCTGCGTCAAACATCGGCAACTCTTTTGGCAGAGGTTGGAGCCAGTATGACCACGTTGAAGCGCCATGGTGGATGAAAGAGTTCGTCGGTTGCTAAAGGATATTTAGAAGACAGTATATTTTTAAAAATGAGGTTTTAGGAATGCTGGCAGAAATACCTTCTGGATCTGGCATTATCTCACAGAAATATGTGCCTGAATGAACAACGTTAGCTGCAGATAATCCAACTATCACCGGATCTTTTCAGAATTGCCAGTTTATGTGAATTCGACCAAATAAAATTATGTAGATCTTTAAATAATATATTTTTTTAATTTTATATTTTGTAATTTTAGTAATAAAGATTTATTAATAAGTTAATGTCGGTGAAGTTAGCGCCTTTTTGGGAGCCAGCTTTAAATCTGGGGAAAAAGCCACATAACTTTCCTTCTCCCCATTTTTGGTCTATAGAACATAATCCTAAAGTAAGAATCGTATTCTACGACCTAAAAAAAGAACGAAAGAAAAGTTTATTTGTTTTTCCCATAGAGTATTAAAAGGGCTGGCTTCTAAAAAGGCGTTAACTTTAACATCTTTTTTGTCTTTATGCCCGGGCGGGTCATAAAGTGCACTTAATGCCCGCGTGGGCTGTAAAGTGCACTTTATGCCCACACGGGTATAATGTGTACTATAATGTTGTTGGTAACTAAGCAACAAAAACACAATAATAAACTAGTATGACAAATTTATTAATGTCGGCATCCTAAACGATTATGACAGGATGACAGTTGTCAAATGTCACAGTGTATACAGTGCAAGTTTCTTACCTCGTTCATTTTAAGTAGTTTTAATCGTGGCGATTATAAGTGTCTATTAACATTGCCAGTTTGTGGGCGAAAACCGGACATAACACCGTGGGTGAAAATTTCTGGCCGCGCTTAAAATATTAATCGTCGATTCGTCGTATTGATTTAAAAACGAAGTGTGTGGTGCAGAACGTTTTTAATCGCCATTTTTTAACAAACAAAAACGCTTCATTTAAGTTTTTCGGTGAACGACTGCAGCTTGCGGCGATTAAGACCGCTTAAAATTAAATTAAGAGTAGGGAAATTAAAGTTTTAATCGTCCGACTAAGCAGTCTTAATTGGCGATTAAGAAGGTTAAAAAGAACGATAGTCTGTGGGGCCCTTAAGTTATAAAATATTTTTTTTATAAAACTCGTTTATAGTAAAAGTAACTTCAATTTTATAATATTTTTAGGTTTGTTGTGCTTTTATTTACAGGGTGGCCATACAAAGTTGAGCCCTTTTAAAGACAAATTTAACAATATACAGGGTGGCCGGCCATATTTTGACCCATTTTAATCGAGAATAACTTTGGAACAAATAAAGGTATCAAGATGCGGTTTTTGCAGATGCACTTATATTTCTTTAAAGTTTATTCTCGTACCTTCACGATTTTATTGTGACATTCCATTAGCTCAAAAACAAAATGGCCGATTTTCCATTATAGGACAACTATGTTATTTTAAATGGAACACCCTGTATATGTTTCTATATTTTCAAAATTTAATCTTTCCCCTTTAAAAAATGTAACACAAGCTATGGTTATCTCAAAAAACAACGTATTTATTGACCTTCGAAAAATTGACTGCATGTCGACCAACAATATTATTTAACAATTAAAATTTGCTTCATATGATACAAAAAAAAAAGGATCGCCAAAGGTTTAGGTTATTCACAAAATAATAGTTACAATAAGGTTACATTACTTTTTAAAAAACTACTGTAAATGTTGAAAATGCCTTCCGCCGACTTCGACGCACTTATTTAAATTCGAAAAAAACTTATTAAAACTATTGACTAAAAATTCTTCAGGAATATTTTCTATTATGTTTCGGATATTAATTTTTAATTGCTCTAAATTTTGGGGAAGTGGACTATAACACCCTCTTTCACATATCCCCACAGAAAAAAATCTGGAACAGTCAAATCTGGTGAACGAGGTGGCCAGGAAATGGGCCTCCTCTTCAATCCACCGGTTTCCAAAAACGTTGGTCAGTGAATCCTTGGTAATGTTAGCATAATGTGGTGTAGCCCCATCTTGTTGAAAATAGACGAAATTCAATAGATTTTCTTCTTGCAATTGGGGATAAAAAAATATTTCCAGCATATCAACGTAAGTCCAAGAGGTTACAGTTGGTTCATGAAAAAAATGGCCCATAAATTTTTTGCTTTGACATACCACACCAGACTGTGACTTTTGGCGAATCTCTAACGTGTTCGTTATATTGTCGAGGATTTTCTGTTGCCCAAAACCTGCAGTTATGCTTATTTACTTTTCCATTGAGGTGAAATGTGGCTTCGTCTGACATTATTAGTCTATCCAAAAAATGTATATTGTTCCTTACTAAATTTTGAATTCTCTGGCAAAATTCCACCCTTTGTGGAAAATCAGTTTCTTTTATTTCTTGTAACATTTGAATTTTGTATGGCTTTAATTTAAGTTCTTTTTCATGATTTCTTGTACTGTAGTTTTAGGAATATGGACTGAACTTGAGATTTTCTTGTTGACAATGTTGGATCTTCCTGAGTTATCTCCAGAATTTGTAACGTTTTATTTAGCAAATTCTCATTGTTTACTAATTTCTTTTTACGGGCTAAAGATCCTGTACTCCAGAATTTTCTGTACCAGATTTTAATTGAATTTTTTGTGGGTGGAGCTTTATTAAACATGTTTCTAAATCTTCGCTGGGTTTCTTTTACTGATTTGGTTTCGGCAAACATAATAACACATTTTCCTTTTTCGCTTACCGAGAACATTTTGCGTTTCCCTAATTAAAATAACTTGTCAAAAATGACCAACAATGGCTGACAATGAGGCTTGTTGCTGTTATGGAAACGAGATAACTTTGTTTCCACAGGCGACTTTTCAAAAAATCCTTTAAAATAATATTCCTATTTGACATACAGTCAATTCTTTGGAGGTCAATAAATGCGTTATTTTTTAAGATAACCATAACTTGTGTTACATTTTTTTAAAGGGGAAAGATTAAATTTTAAAAATATTGAAACATATACAGGGTGTTCCATTTAAAATAACAAAGTTGTCCTATATCGGAAAATCGGCCATTTTGTTTTTGAGCTAATGGAATGTCACATAAAAATGGTAAAGATACGAGAATAAACTTTAAAGAAATATAAGTATATTTGCGAAAACCGCATCTTGATATCTTTATTTGTTCAAAAGTTATTCGCGATCAAAATGGGTCAAAATATGGACGGCCACCCTGTATATTATCATGGATCTGTGATACACCGTTTCTAACTTATTAGCAATTATCTTTAAAATGGATGCAATTATGTGAGCGCTATGACTACGACGCTGATTGACTTAAAAAAATTTCTATGCAGATTCTTTTTTATACGATAGTGGTTAAGATCATTTATTGTTACAATTTAAAAATCTGTTAAAACCTACGCAGTGTTGTCAAGGTGCTCAACCTGTTACTTTTCGCGTTTTTTTAAATAAAACACCCTGTTTATTATAGTATTTTTAAGGTAGTTGTATGGCGACAGTCGTTTCAGTCGCACAGATTTATTTTAAATGCTCGTTTTGAATTTGCCTATCGATTTCTCTTTTTGTATTTTTGATTTGGGTGTTTCTTTTTAAAAAATTTGTCTTCAAACCTTGATTTTTATATAAAAAAAAGGTTCGACGCAAAAATGATCAGGATTACATTTTTTTGTTAAAAATTTTCCTTTTGATAAAAAAAACTGCTTGAAAATGAGGTGCATTATTTTTGTTATTCCCACAAACGGCTAAATCTTAAGTAATTTTTAAGGCAAAAGGGACTTTTACCCATAAAACGTGCAGGAAAAATTTGATTAAATAAAAATAATTCAAAATCATTCATGGAATACGGATAATCTTTTTTAGAATTTATAAAGACATTTTCGGATCTCTGCGAAAAAGTTACCAAATAGAAAATTTTGAGACTTATGCAAAAAAGGTATAACTTGATTTTGGCAGACATGACCTTTTAGCATTTATTAAGGTGAAGATCTAAAAGACTTTTTAATCTATAATTTTTTTCCAAAGCTGATACATTTTTCGGTAAAGTATTGGTCAATTCACAGCCCCACAAAAGAAGGTAGAGATCCGTGGGTCCGACCATGATATTCCCAAATATAATTCGACGCTAAATTCGAATTCGGCCTCAGAAAATGCCCTCCACATCTAGGATTGGCCTCAGAGGCCAAAACTACCCCCGAAGGATACCAGATGATCAACCATGGTATTTCAATGTACTTTTAATGCTAGACTCGAATTAGTGGTCAAAAAGTTTTCCCCTTCTGAAATTCACCCTCTAGGACCAAAACTAGCCCTAGGGAGGGGTATAAAATCGAGTATTGCACGCTGGAATTGCAACGGTGCTATTCTCTTGTACTTGTTAACGCTGAACTTGAATTAGTGATCAAAAAGTTTTTACTCTACTGAAATTTATTCTCTAGGACCAAAACTCCCCCTAGGTGGGGGTGGAAAATCGAGTTCTGGACGCCGGATTACTCAAAAATAAAGTGCAGAGAAAGCATGGAAAAAGAATATAGTAAGATTAAAAATTCGATTTTTTATCCCTACCCAGGGATAGTTTTGGTCCTAGGGGGTAAATTTTAGTAGGGTAAAAAGTTTTAGATCATAAATTTAGATCCAGCGCTGACAAGTACATGAGAATACTACCATTGCGATTCCGGAGTCCAAACCTAGATTTTCCACCCCTAAAGGTAGTTTTGTCCCTTAAGAGTGCATTACAGTGGACTAAAAAGTTTTCGATAACAAATTAAGGTCCAGCGTTGACAAGTACATGAGGATACCACTTTGCGATTCCGGCGTGCAAAACTCGATTTTCCATCCCTACTTAGGGGTAGTTTTGGTCCCAAAGGGCGAATTTCAGTAGTTGAAAAGACATTGGAATACCATGGTTGATCATCTGGCATATAGAAATCAATTTCCACTCCCGATAAGGGTTGTTTTTGGCCTCTGGAGCCAATCTCAGACGTGTAGGGCCTTTTCTGAGGCCCGATTTGGATTCAGCGTCAAAAAAAAATGTATAAATATCATGGTCTGACCGGCGGATCTCACCTCTTTTTTGTGGGGATGTGTTATTTATTGATAAATAGCCATTATGCCAAAAATGTTCACTTTTACAGAACAAGATTTTTTGCACAAAAAGTATTCGGTATCATTCAGAAATAAAGGTAAATTTTTAAACATTTGTTCATTCAGTCATTTTTCCAGAACTCCGAAAATATATCCAAAAATTATGAAAAATATTATTTCTTAAATGATTCTAAACAGTTCTTATTAGTCCGTCCCACTGCGTCGTTACTCTAAGCCCAAAAATGTTAGCTCTGATTGTACTATTTTCAGCCAATCCCGTACGACAACAACAAACAAACTGCTCGTTTGTAAAATCTGGCAACAATGTTTTTTAAAAACAATTAGTAAATTCTGACATGTGTGCTGTATACTTTATTTGCGGGTTAAATACATGCGTTGTTGCCAGATAGTGTTTAGTGTTTTTTTTTCCAGGAGGTCAATAAGATTAATTTGTTATTTTTATTAATTGATGTTTTAAAAATTGCATTGTAACAATTAATAAGACCAATTTTAAAAAATTCCTTAGTTGTTGTTTAGTATTAGTTTAGTGTTTTATAAACATCGTAAATAAAGTTTAAGAGTATATATGTATATTCGAAATTGTATTGTTCATAAATTGCATTCTGCACCAATCGATGCAAAATTATTAAAATAATAAATGGTATAAATTTCAAAAAATTGCTAAATTACATTGACATGACATGGTCTGGGTTTCTAACTTACAGTTTTGGCTTAATTGGCAAAATAATAATTTGGACATAAGATTTAAATAAGTTAGATAAGAAACTGTGGGTTAGCCCCTCCTTAATGTGTTCACAACCATTTTAGAAGGTTTTTAAGAAGTCATATTAAAAATAGGATAAGATTAGATTAGATTATTTGAGCGGAAATGGCAAAAATGACCTCCACCACTGCAACCTTACCAGATTTATTGTGGTTTCTCCTATGGTTCTTCAGAGTACCTTGCCAAGGCCCTTCTTCTTAACTAGACTCCAGAGTCTTGACACTGGCCACTCCATATATCTTGCCGGTTTTGGCTTTTCCTCACCAAGCCTAATAAACCTAAGCCTACATAGTGCTTCACAGTGGCACCACACATGTCGGCTGTTTCTTCAGCCTCCTGGCAGAACCTACACAGGCTATCCTCCACCAGGCCTATTCTTTCCAGGTGCTTGTTGAGTTTGCAATGTCCTGTTAGTTGACCTACCGTTATCCTTACGACTTTACGACTGTGGCTCAGTAGGTCCGAGGTAAACTTGGCCGAGCAGGTCTTAATGAACTGCTTTGCCTGTCGTTGTCCTGGTGTTTGTAACCACCAGCTTTGAAACTCTCTGTCTACCCAGCTCTTAATAGATGCTTTAAGGAGGCCTGCCGAGATTTCACAGAATGACTCAGGGCCTATCATTTCCATGGCTGATCCTCTTTTGGCTAGGTCGTCGGCCTCTTCGTTACCTGGGTGGCCCTCGTGGCCTGGTACCCAGGCTACCGTAAGTTTGTTTGCCAAGCCGACTTTATCCAGGGCCTGTATACAGTCTCCCACTAGTTTGGAATTAACTTTTGAAGAACTGATGGTCTTCAGGGCCGCTTGGCTGTCTGAGTAAATGACGATGTTTTTTCCTTTACTCCCTTTTTCTCTAATCAGCACGGCATAATGCATTATTGCAGCTATTTCCGCTTGGAAAACCGTGGCGTGCTGATCAAGACTTAAGGTTATCTTTTCTCTAGGCTTGTCTCCATAGATGCCAGCTCCTACTCCCTTGTTGGTCTTGGAGCCGTCTGTATACCAGATATGATCGGCTTTGATTGGAGGGCCTTCTTTCCAGTCCTCCCTATCTGGTATGACAATCCGAAAGTGTCTGTTGAAGATGAAACGAGGAGTTGACCTGTCCGAGGGCATCTCAAACAATGAGCTGACCTCTTGGTCCCCCTCTGTTTCCCATCTTGAGATCCTTTGATGTCCTATAATTGAACTTTGACCTCGTTTGAGTCTTTAGAGGACCTCCTTTACTTCTCCCTGTATGTAAATGTGAAGTGGCGGCAGGTTTAGCAGCACTTCCAGGGCTGCGGTTGGGGTTGTTCTGATAGCTCCCGTGATGCATACGCATGCTAGCCTTTGCACACTTTGAAGTTGTCTGGTTGTTACGGTCTGCGTGACCCTTGCCCCCAGGCAACTGAACCGTAGGTTATCATGGGTCTTATTACCATTTTATATAACCACAGGTTTATCTTTGGGTTAAGTCCCCAGCTTTTTCCACGAAGCCTGCGACATCTCCCGAGGGCGATTTTTGCCTTCTGAACAACTTTGTTGAGGTGTGGTCCCCAGTTCATCTTTTGGTCAAAAATGACTCCTAGATACCTGACCTCTTTTGAGAAGGGGATTTCCACTCCATTGAGCTTTGGACATCTAAGTGCCCTTAGTGCTCTTTTATTTGTGAAGGGAACAAGCTTTGCACAATGTTGAAAATTTTTTAAAAATTGATTTTTTTTTGCATTTAAGAGCTCTGTTTACAAGGTTTTTGGATTGTGAACATAAAAAAATATTGCATTCCAAAAAAAAATTGCCAATTAAGCCAAAACTGTAGGTCAGGGACCTATACTATGTTATATTATTAAATCTGCTGTTAAAGTGGAAATTCAAAAATAAAATAATATGCAGTATGACTCATTTCAAAAAAATGCAAAAAGTAACAATTTGCGAACTTTGGCAACACTGGGTAGTTTTTGTATGCGCCACCATTAACTTTTATTTAGTACTTAACAATCAGTACGTTTTTAATATCTGTTTTCAAAACAATTGTTTTTAAAATGTTTAACGACGAACAAAATAATCTTATCAATAGAATTGCCAATAAAAATGTATTTAAAAATTTTACCGTTTCAGTGGGAGAAGGATCAAAAAAAGGCGACAATTATCTTGGAAATATATCCTTAATAACTATCAAGGAAAAAGGTACTAAATTCTAATTATAATAAAAATAGATTATTTTTAATATTTATTTATTTATTTGAAAATACGGGTACCAAACGGATTTAAATCCACTAGAGTACCCTCGTTTTTCAAAAGTCTTTTGGTAGGTACGGGTTCGATAACTATGTATAATTCAAAACCTCAAACTAAAAAATGATTGATTTAAATTATTTATAAACTTGGACTAAATTCTCCGTTTAAAACTGGAAACAAACAAATCTAAGTAAGCTATATCATTAGAGTAAGTATTAAAAGATCTAAACATTCTACCAAGAGGCGAGTTTTGGCTGTAATTCGTATTTCTAAAAGGCACAGAAAAAAGTTAATTAAATTTAAGTGTTTTGTTATTATTGTGAAATCTCATATTTCTATACACTTCTGGAACAAATGCAAGTCCTTTTTTATTTTAAAAAACATTGTTAAGAAATAATTCTCCTGTCTTTAAGGGGTACTATAATTAAATGGGCAATTAATTAAAATTTATGTTGACACTTCTTCTTTTTTTTTTCTTCCCTGGGAACCGTCCAGATTCACTACCGGAGGCAGCGCAGCCTCTTGGGCTTTTTGTGCCTAATCTTCCATTGTCTTTTATATCAATCCTCCCATTAGTCTTGTTTCTCTTATGAGTCTGTTTAACCCCGAGACTGGTTGGTTGATATATTCCTGTGGGCTCATTTTCGGTTGCCCAAATAATGCCTGTCTTTTGTGATTTAACGCTTCACATTCACACAGTATGTGGTAGGCTGTTTCTTCCCCCTCGTCGTACATTCTGCAACTTGGGTCCCCATTGTATGAGCCTATCTTGTGTAGGTGTCCTCTTAGGTTATGGTGCCCTGTTAGCAACCCTACTGTTATGCGAAGTCTTTTCCTACTTTGTCTGAGTAGTTCTTCCTTCGTTCTTTTGGATGGGCCCCTTATGAAACCCTTTTCATGTCTGATTCTACCGAGGTTCTTCCAGTATTCCTTGTGTTTGTTTCGAATCCATTCCGTTGTTTGCCCTCGTGCTGTGGTTTTGGTCACTCCAAGGGCAGGTTCTGGTCCAAAGTATGGTGTGGATGATCCATGTCTCGCTAGCTCATCCGCTTTTTCGTTGCCTTCTATTCCCGAATGTACTGGTACAGGAGAGTTACTCTGTTGCGTTCTCCCAGGACCTCTAGTTCTTTTTGGCATTCCCATGTCAGCTTGGACGTCATCTTGGGGTTTATTAGTGCCCCTAGTGACGCTTGGCTATCTGTTATTATGCAGATCCGCTTGTTTTTGTAAGCCCTCCTGTTTTTTTCTTTTGCACAGTGCAGTAAAGCATATGTTTCTGTTTCAAATACAGAACTGTGTGTTCCTAGTGGACTGGAGAATTGTGAATTTCTCATTTCACTGTACACGCCCGCTCCAGTTCCCTGCTCGGTTTTCGAACCATCCGTATACCAGATGATGTCTCCAACCGTGCCGGGAGATCGGGTGCCACTCACTTCGATCTGGAATTTTTAGCTCAAAGTTTTTGTTGAATGAGTATTGGAGAATCATCTGGTCTGTTCTTTTGTCCAGGATGTTGCCGCCAACCTGACTTTTTATTTTGTTATGTCCCAAACTAGCGTAGACACCAGTTGGTTTTTGTTGCAGTCGGAAGTAGCTCATTCTTGCCTCTCCCATCACTATGAGGTTAAGTGGTATAAGGTCTAAGAGACATTCCATGGCTGCTGTTGGGGTTGTTTTAATTGCTCCTGTTATAGCTAAGCAATCAAGCCTCTGTACCTTGGCCAGTTCTGTAACAGCAGTTCTTTGTCGCATTTTTGTCCACCATACCAGTGATGCGTATGTTATCATAGGCCTTACAACCATGGTGTATAACCAATAAACCACGTTTGGTTTAATGCCCCATGTTTTCCCATGAGAGCATCTGATTAACATAAGAGTCATCTCCGCTTTCTTTCTTGTTTTCTGAAGATGTTGGTTCCAGGTAAGTTTAGAGTCTAGGATGACACCCAGATATTTTACCTCTCCCACAATCTTGATTGCTTCACTTCGTAGGTTCAGGGGTCCTAAGCCCTCTAGATTTCTCCTTTTGGTGAAGGCAACTCTGGCTGATTCGAAGGGATATTTGTTTAGTCCCTCCTTTCTCGTCCATCTGGTGACTGCGTTTAGGGCCTGTTGCATTTTATCCCTAACAGTATTGTTAAATTTTCCTTGGGCCATAATGACGCGATCGTCTGCGTATCCCAATGTTTGGTGCCCTTGCAGTTGGAGGACATTTAGTAAGTCGTTCATGACAAAGTTCCACAGTAGTGGGGACAGAACTCCCCCTTGCGGGCATCTTCGCTCAACCCGAGCTACAAGAGTTTCTTCAAGTATTGAAGTATATACTGATCTGCTCTTAAGCATGCAGTCTATCCACCTGCAGCTTGTTGCGCCTCGACGCGTTTGAGATAGATATAAGGGACGTGTGTTAGCAGCCCTACTGTTATGCTAAGTATTTTTCTACTTTGTCTAAGAAGTTCTTTCTTCGTTTTTTTTTTGGATGGGCCCCTTATAAAGCTTTTTTACTGTTTTATTTTACTGAGGCTCCCCTAGTTTCCTCGTGTTTGTTTTGGATCCATTCCCCGGTTTGCCCTTGTGTTGTGTTTTGGTCACTCCAAGGGCAGGTTCTGGTCCAAAGTATGGTATGGTCCCGAAAGTCCTGGTACCCTCAGTTACCCTGTTGCGTTCTCCCAGGATTTTCAGTTCTTTTTGGCATTCCCATGTCAGCTCAGCTCATCGTTACCCTGGGGTTCACAAGTGCCCTAGTGACACCTGGCTGTCTGTTACTATGCAGATCCGCTTGTTTTTATTAGCCCTTCTGTTATTTTCTTTTGCACAGTGCAGTAAAGCATATATTTTTGTTTGAAACACGGAGCTGTGTGTTTCTAGTGAAATGGAAAATTGTGAATTCTTCATTTCACTGTACGCGCCCGCTCCAGTTCCCTGTTCGGTTTTGGGAACCATCTGTATACCAGATAATGTCTCCAACCGTGCCGGGGAGATCGGGTTGCTGCCACTCACTTCGATCTGGAATTTTTACCTCGAAGTTTTTGTTAAATGAGTATTGGGAAATCATCTGGTTAGTTGCTCATTTTTTTACTTCCAAAATTTAAGTCAAAGTTCTATAAGAAGAAATGTAGGATTTCTTACAACAATTTTTAAAGTTTTTGCCTCAGATATTAAAGGTTAAAAATAAAATTATATACAAACTCCGAACTTCATTGCTATCTCGAGGTTTAGTTTACCTCGAGGCTACACACTCCGTTCTGGATCCGTCTTGGATTGTAATATAATATGCTGGCAATTGTTGCAAATTAATTTCTATGCAGTCTTTTACACCAACAACATTTTTATTTAATTTTAGTTCCTTTAGAAAATGCATTACCTTCCGAACCCCAGACTGAATGGAAAGAAAAATCTCTTATTTTAAAATCAGCATTTAAAAATGAACATGTCCGAGCCCAAATGCCGATTCATGCCTGTTATAAGCGGGAAATTTTTCTATACGATACCTTACTGCCCGCATTTAAAGAGTTACAGGAACAAAATTCATTACCTCACCAGTTTAAAGCTTTTGCTCAAATGCATGGTTATTCTCACAAAGAGGGAGATGAGTGGTTACTTTTGGAAAATATAAAATGCCGTGGCTTTGTGATGCTCGACAGGAAGTTGACAATGAATTATTACCAGGTGTCCACTGTCTTTAAGGAACTTGCAAAACTGCATTCACTATCTTTCGGTAAATATTTAGAATAAGCTAATTCGAGTAGATTTAACTTAAAAGGGAGGCAGCGGTTGGCTGTGGTTTGAAATCCACTACGTCACTCAATAAGTCTCCGGTCTGTCATATAGATGGCACCATTGTTGACATATTCATATATCTTCTGGATGGTACTAATCTTCAAACGATACGTGTTAAAATTTCATGACACTTCGACGTTTAGTTTTAAGGTTACAAAGGTTTTAGTGAACAACTTTTATTATTTGTTATTTTCAAAACAATGGATAATAAAGAATTTCGTGTGATGATTAAACACTGCTTTTTATGGAAAAAAATACCGATAAAGCCAAACAGTGGCAGGGTAAGTTTTATGGAAATGCTGCACCAGGTAAATCAACTACTATTGACTGGCATGCTGATTTTAAATGAGGTCGTACAAACACCGATGATGCTGAACGCTTTGGTCGTCCAAAATTGCCAGTTGTTCCGAAAGACATAAAAGAGTACACAAAATGGTTTTGGCCGATGGTAAATTAAAGTTGCATGAGATACCTAATACCCTTAAAATATCATAAGGTTGTGTTACTGCAATTTTACATGAAAATTTGGGCATTCGTAAGCTCGTTCGAAAGGGGCGCCGCGTATGCTCACACCGGACCAAAAACAACAACGCGTCAACGTTTTAAAGCGCTTAGTGAAACTATTTGAGCAAGATAAAATATGGATCCATAACTACACACCTAAATCAAAAAAATCGTCAGCCGGTTAAACTCTTTCAAACCAACCAAAAACTCAAAAGTCTGCTGGCAAGGTTATGGCAGCCGTATTTTGGGACGCGCATGGTATTTTGGTCATCGACTATCTTGAGAAAGGTAAAACTATCAAAAGCCAATATTACATGGCATTATTGTATCGATTAATTGTAGAAATCAAGAAAAAACGGCCTGACATGTAAAAGAAAACTTACAAGTCTATGAGAACGATGGTCAAATTAAATAAATTACGCTTTGAATTGCTTTCTCATACACCGTATTCTTATTGGCTCTTTGCAGACCTCAAAAAGATGCTTCAGGGAAAGAAATTTAGCTCAAATGAAGAAGTGATTGCGAAAACTGAGACCTATTTTGAAAGCAAAGACAAATGAAACAAAAAAGTATCGAAAAGTTCGAAGAGCGTTGGAATGAAGGTATTAGACTTCAAGAAGAGTATGATGATGAATAAAGTCGAATTTTGAAAAAAATATTTTCCTGGCTAGACCGGGGACTTATTGAGCGAAATGTTACGTAAAACTGTAGGTCCCGACTGGATGACATTAGCCAGACCTTAATGCGGGGTAGTTTAGAGGTTGTAGTTGTTTGTATAACGTCCGCGTTGTCCAAAAGGTGCCGCAAAAATGTAATATCTGCATGTTCGGTACTTGTACATTGTTGACGGAACTGATACCTAGTACTTAGACTTTTATATAAGCCCTCGTGGCTTGTCATAAAATTAAAAATGGAACAGCATGTATGACAGTAACACTGCCAGTTATTTATTTGAAATACAATAATTAATAAATGTGCTAGTAATTTTTTAAAATTGCCTAGTTAATTGTTATTACAAATTTACATAAAATATAAAAATACTCCTTTTAATTGGAAAACCAGAAATCTTTATTTTCTCCATTATTTTTAGCCCTGAGTACAATGTTCTTTAGAATTAATAAAAAAATCACGTACTTGATTATTTCTTAATTTGCATGCCATTTCCGTTATCCCGCCTGCGGATGCAATACCAGATATAAAACATTTATATTAAAATTTCTTTATTTTAGTAATGAAACATCTTCATCCCGAACAGTACAAAAAATTGACTGCCAATTTACAGGATGTTTTTCAGGACGTAAAACATGTACAAGAACATATAGTTAAAGAATTAAAGGAAAAGTTTAGTTATGCCTATAAAATTGTAGAAGGAAATGAGAAAGCAATCAGAGGGCTAAGAAGATGCAAACAAAGTATAGAAAAAACATTTAGGGACTTTCGTAACGAAAGGAATGGTTTGGTTGTCATTCATGGTGATGTCTGGTGCAATAACATAATGTTTAAACACGGGGTGGGTTTTTGTCATTTATTTTTGACAAATTTAATATGCTGGTGTACATGAAATGATATGTTGGTTACTTTTAAAGAGTGGCGTAGTTACGTTACCAAGGGCCTTTGGAAAAATAGGAAACTAAGGCCCTATCTGTACTGGTAAAAGTATAAATACCCTAAAGGTGCAGAGCTACTTAGTTTTAAGCTCTCTATCGTTAGCTGTAGTGCAGTGTAATGCAGTAGATAAGATTTAAATAAAAATAACACAATTTATAGCAAAGACTAAAAAACCTATTTTGCAACAGATACCGTAAATGTATACATTATGTAGCACTAAAAGTTAACCTCAACGAAATGTGGAAATATTTACACATAGTTTGTCTAAATAAATAAATAGATAAATTACAATGTGATCAATTGGGATAATGATTTTATTTATAATTGATTTCAATTAAAGTAATTACGTGAAATAAAACTTAATGTATAAAATTCAGAGTGCAAGGAGTTTCAAGACTAGATGAAAAAAAAATCGAGAGCGTTACTCTGCTTTGAGATGGTCTGTAAAATTGCATTTTACTTGAAATTCGTACTAAAACATATTTGAGATATATACTGTTATACTTATAATTACTAACGCGCTAATTAAAATAATGTTTTATTTTGTAGCCCAATAATTTATTAGTTATTATTTTAATGTTTCGACGATTTTATAGCAAGTTATATTCTACTTTTTATTTTGTGCTGACTGTAATGAAAGGATATGTAAACTTCTTATTGGGATTTATCGTTAGGGGTACCACTACAAATTTCAATTTTTGTAAACTAAGTTGCCATACTTAAAGCCCTTGCAAGTTTAGTTTAAACTATTTGGGATATTGTGGCATAGAGCTGAAAAAATAAAATTTAATTTTAAGGTATAAAGAATGGGTATCATGGTTACCATAAGCACGGTAACGTTGAAAAATTTTAAAAAAATGTAAAATCATTAAATATGTAGCTATTTATTTTATGCGTAAAGTAAATAGAAATATTTTTTTAATTTATTTATAAATAAAGTATTCACATGCCTTTTTTATCAAAAAATATTGCTTAACACGTTGCCATCTTGCTGGTGTGCACATTTCTTTAGAAGTGAAGTTTAGGGGATGGTTTAATACCGGATTTTAAGCATTTTGCTTATTGCTGAATTTATAAGCAACCATAAGATTATTTAATTTCTAAACGAATTATACCAAACTAAGTATTTTGCTATAACTTTTATTATGCTTTTTTGCTTTTTTAAGTTTTCATGCTTTTTTGTCCGTGCTTGCTTATTTTAACTTTTTTCCGCATATTTAAATAATTTTAAAAATAGTACAAAACATTATACGGGACTAAATGTCCATATAAAGTAAATTTGGCAACTTTGCAAGGCGTCGCGTGATTCCCCGAAAAATCCGTCCGCACGTAGGTAATTCCCCAAAGTTTAGCCTTGCGCTATGCCAAGACTTTTGTTATTTATTTAGTTAGTTACGACGAGGTGGTCTGGTCTCCAGTTTGTTTGTATCGTCTGTACTTGGATTTAATTAGCTGTACGTGGTAACTATTTAAACAATGCCAAAACAAAAGCCAACCATTGAAGAGTGGATAAAGGGTCACAAAGAACTAAAAATTGACAATAAAAAGATTTTTTGCTAAAACTGTAAGTAAAAATTCGAAAATTCTTATTCTCGTCTTTGTTTCCTGTTTAAAATATCATTTTATTTTTCTGAATTTTTTGACTCTTAAGAGATTTCCTTTTTGACATTAGTTAAACAACTTTAAGATACAATATAAAAAAATTGTTGTAGATTGTTTGTAACAAAAAATACGACGTAACTCAGCATTTACAAACTGAACGGCATAAGGAGCACATTAAAAAATATGAGAAAATCAAAATAAGCAACAAACTATTTTGACTTCACTAGCTTCAAATTCTCGTTTTAATGAACAAAAACAATTTCATTTTGATTTGTGCAGTGCTATGGTTAAATCAGACATTCCTTTGAATAAATTACAAAGTAGTTCGTTTAGACAATTTCTAGAAAAATATTGTAAAAAAGCATTCCAGATGAGAGTACTCTTCGTAAAAATGATGTCAGCCCAGTTTATAATGAAACAATGCAGCAAATTAAAAAAATTATCGCAAAGAATTATATATGGTTTACTGTAGATGAAACAATTGACACATGTGGGAGATATATAGCCAACTTGATTATAGGAGTCTTGAATGAAGATATTGTCACAAAAGGATTTTTAATAAGTTCGAAGGAATTAACAAAAACGAACAGTAATACTATTTCTAGATTTGTACATGAAGAGTTAAACAAGTATTTTTTGCCCGAGATGGTTCCAAATGAAAAAATTGTATTGATGCTTTCCGACGCAGCAGCATACATGACTAAAGCCGCATAAAATCTTAAAATTTTAACTATAATTTAATCCATTGCACCTGCTTAGCACATGGGCTTAACCGCATAGCTGAAACTATAAGATTGCAGTATACGTTGGTCAATAAATTAATAAAAAATGGCAAAAAAAATATTTATAAAAGCTCCATTAAGAGTGCAACTTTTTATGAAAGGATGTCCCGATATTCCTTTACCCCCAGAACCTATTTTAACACGGTGGGGAACTTGGCTAGATGCTGCCTTGTACTACACCAATAATTTTAACGAATTTAAAAGCTTGATACTTGAATTTCAAGGTACAGAAAGCAAAGCAATTCAAGAATGTCAGGAAGTTTTAGAAGTACCCGAACTTGCACATAATTTGGCTTTTATCAAAACTCATTTTAAATTTGTAAGTCAAAGCATTTAATTTTTGGAAAAACAGCAGCTGCCGTTAGTGTAATCCATAACGGTTATTAAAAATTTTGAAGCTGCAGCAAATAGTATTCCAGGATCTATCGGTCAAATAATAAAAGAAAAATTGGTTCAGACTCTTTTAAAGAATACAGGGTTCCAAACATTGCAAAAAGTATCTACTATTTTGAATGGTTCGCAAATTCCGATTTTAAAATAGATCCAGCAATTATACCAAAATTTAAATATGCACCTATAACCGGTGTAGATGTAGAACGTAGAACGAAGTTTTTCTGCATACAAAAACATTTTATCAGACAGGAGACATAATTTTACTTCGGAAAATTTGGAGAAACATTTAGTTATATTTTCTTTTAAGCATTGTTTATAGTAAATAAGTATATTAAAAATAAATAGAACGAGTTAAATGTAAAATAATAAATAAAAATAACAATATATTATCATTACAACTTGTTTTCATTTTTTTTCAAATGCTTTTTTTTAAATTTTGTGCTTTTTAAAAATATTTTTATGCTTTTTTAAGCACTTTTTTTCATTTTTTGTGCTTTTTAAAAATATTTTAATGCTTTTTTAGGCACTTTTTTTGAATTTTTTGTGCTTTTTTATCCGGTCTTTAGTTATATATGTTGGGCGCAAAGCCCGAAAACGGCCAATGGACGGAAAAAGTGGCCAAACCCCGTTCTGGTCGTCCAAAAACAGATTTTGTTTGTGTTTCAAAATAAAAAGCCGCTTTGCTTACCAGAACTAACCATGACCGACTAGAACTTAGGGCTTTTGAATTTGTCTTAATTATTTGTAGAAGTTAAAAATTTTAACAACGTATTGGAAAAAACCCGAGGAATATATAATTACACTTTTAAAAAAATTATAACTTCTATCATATCAAAAATTATAAAAATTTTGTTAATAACTACCTAGTCGGTCATGTTTAGTTCTGGTAAGCAAAGCGGCTTTTTTATTTTGAAACACGCGTTCTGGTCTACGGCCGAAAAGCAATATTTCGGACATTGCTGTCGACCAGAACGGGGTTTGGCCACTTTTTTCGTCCATTAGTCGTTTCTGGGCTTTGCGCCCAACATATATATTTACAATAACACTAAAATCTTGGACTTCCATTGTCTTTATTTGTTAATTGTTACACAACGTTTCGGTTAGTGATGTATCTCCAACCGTTTTCAAGTGATAACTAAAAGCTATTCCTAAAAGCTACGACTTATATACTATCCCTTGTTCACTGAAGCTTGACCGACTTTCACGGTTCAGCAACGGCAACGATATTCGGAATTTCTACACTAGGTTTGCTAAATACATTTGGTTGTTTACAATAATTGCAGCTACCTTAAATTTTCTTTTTCCAGTGGGTTTCTTTATGAATGGTTTTGCTTCCGACCATTGTATGCGGTGTTGTTTTGACCAAGCAAACAACACCGCATACAATGGTCGAGAAAAACTTCTAAAGACACTTGAAAAATAATAAGTAGTGAAACTATATGTAAACAACAACAAATGTATTTAGCAAACTAGTGTAGAAATTAATACAGCAGTTGTAACGTGAAAAGTTCAGTTCAGTAACAATAGATAGTATTAAGTCGTACTTTAAATACTTTTAGTTATCAGTGAAAAATGAAACGAAACGGTGTAACAAACATAAGCATGAAGTCCAGATTTTAGTGTTTTGAAACCATTACATTGTCTAATACTTTCAAAGAAATATATTTAGTTATGGTCGAATAAAATATTTTTACAATTGGTTTTACAAACATGAAGGTCGCAAGTCTGATTTTTTTCGGTAGGTTGTTGACAAATAATGTAGCAATATTTTATTTCAGTACTGACTGTCAAAATTTATGTTTTGGAATTCGAAAGTTTAACTTGCTTGTATTTACAATATAATTGAACATTAGATTTGTTTATATAGTAAACATTGTCAGTACTGCATTTAATTTCAAAAATTGCGTTGATATTCAAAACAATTGTCTGCTTATATGTCAAAAAGTAAAGTCAGTTAAAAATTAATGTTATTTTTGGTAACATTGACAAAATGAAGGAAGATGGTGCAAATCTGATTCCTAATAAAGTTTTGTAGTTAGCACTAAAAAAATCAGCAGAACGATATGAGAAAAAGTTTTTTTCCTTTTCTCAATAAAAATGTGAGAATAAAGAGTTTTTATAAGCGAAGACGTGATTATGACTTATCTTTATGAGCTTGTAAGTAAGGCCTCAATACTGTAAAAGTTTATTTCTCGGACTAAACTCAAACCAGGGAATGAAACTGAAACAAACACAAGGAATACTGGGAGAACCTCGGTAGAATAAAACATGGAAAGGGATTTATAAGAGGCCCATCCAAAAGAACGAAGGAAGAACTACTCAGACAAAGTAGTAAAAGACTTCGTATAACAGTAGGGGTGCTAACAGGGCACGATAACCTAACAGGACATCTACACAAGATAGGCTCATACAATAGGGACCCAAGTTGCAGAATGTGCGACGAGGGGGAAGAAACAGCCTACCACATACTGTGTGAATGTGAAGCGTTAAATCACAAAAGACTGGCATTATTTGGGCAACCGAAAATGAGCCCACAGGAATATATCAACCAACCAGTCTCGGGGTTATACGGACTTGAAAAAGGAACAACACTAATGGGAGGCTTGGTATAAAAGACAATGGAAGATTAGGCACAAAAAGCCCAAGAGGCTGCGCTGCCTCCGGTAGTAAAAGACGGCTCCCAGGAAGAAGAGGGAGAAGAAGAAAAAACCCAAGAATCATAAACTGCGTTTCTAAGTTCAGTTTAAAATATAAATCCTATTTAAAACATAACTACTTAATAATTATAATATTTTTTACTTTGAATTGGTATAAACACATTCTATTTTAATAAATTAATACCCAGTTCTGCTGCACATTATTCTCACCTTAACCTTAATGTATTTTTAGGATCCTTTAAACATTTCTGAGAAACCCATCGAACTATGTTTTCTGGACTGGCAAGTATCCAGACTTTCTTCACCGATATTCGATTTATGTTACTTTATGTTTCTTTCTGCCTCCAAAGAAATCCTGAATGATCACGAGTTATATCTCAAACAGTATTATCAGATTGTGAACGAAAACTTAAGCGCTGTAGGTGGTGATATCAACTTAGTATTTCCATATAGAGTTTTTAAAGATCATTGGAGAAGTTTTGCAAAATTGGATTTTTTAGAGCTATGTTAATGATGGAAACCTTACTAACAGATGAAAAAGATGCAAAATCTTTAACTGATATGGCTAAAGATGGAAAAGATATATTTGACAATAGCGAAACTAGCTCTTACACTGAGAAAGGTCATGATAGGTTAAGGGATATTATTTTAATGTTAACTGATAACGATTATCTGTGATTTTAATAAATAAACAATTAAAATAAACTTTATTTTATTTTTATTTTAAATTATTCAAAAATATCACTAGTTATAGATATTTTAAATGGTTCCGTAGCAAGCTGAAACCCTTATAGTTTAGTAAAATTCTTTTTAGTTTAAAAATACACAGTATGTTTTAAATTCGTAATGCTTCTATTGAAGATCCGTTTACCTTTTATGTAAGGGTCAAACATTTTAGGTATGTGCAGCAACCCCTATCCGCATTCCCATAACCAGGGAGAATTTCACCCCCTAAAATCTTAAATAAAAAACGGGGAAGGGTCGATTTTTACCTTGTTTAAAAGCTCTTTTGATTATCTTTATGTACAGGATGTCCCAATTTCCACACTCTTATAGGGTATCCCTGTAATTGTTAGTGCTATCAATCCAACCGCTGTGTTCACACGTGGTTGTCGTGGATGGGCCCAGTAGGATCTTTTGAAACATGCGCTGGAGTTGCTGGTTATCGGCAACTCTTTTGACAAGCATATGGAACGGGATCCGAAGCTAAGATGAACACAAGGCTTAACTCAAGGTGTTAACATACTGTGCTGATAAGTGAATGACATCCTGTGCCTTAAACAGGTGTCTCCAACGGTGCCTCTGAGATACAGGGCGACCTCTCAGAGTATCTAGTCTTACTGCGGTAATGCGGGCTCTGCCGTGGTGGACTTTTACTTCCCTAGCTCCAAACAGAAAGCGGACAAAAACGCTTTCATAAGAAAGAAAGTGACAAAGGTGCGCTGACTCCGTTTTGAGAGGTGCCACTCAAGGTCACAAGCAGACAAAGGTGCGCCGACCGAAACGGGTGAATCCGTTACAAAAGGTGCCCCTGAAGTCACCGGCGCCTGTTTTACGGGGAAGGGCTAATCCATCCCGAACAAAAAGGTGTTTAGGAAGAGATCCCTGAAACCAAACAGAAGGGGGACAGAACCGCCTTTATAGGGAAAAGGGTTTCCTGGCTATAAACAAAAAGCGGATAGGACCGTTTTTCTAGGGTAAGGCCGGAGATGCGGCCTCAGAAAGAACATCTGGTTCCTGTAACAAGGACCTGGTAGCTACCCACGTCACTAGACCGGGAGAGGAGGACATGACGGATCTAACCGTCTGCTCGTCATACTCTCCAGGAGACAGGGACACCAGAAAACATCAGAACACATATCGTGCTCGTGTCCGGTAGCGACACGAGTAAGAAGAGATGTAAGAACTCTCTCCCAATCTGGTTTCGGATTTATTAGAAGTCTGATCCTATTGGGAGAAATATAAAAAGGTGTGAGAGACAACAGACCAAGCGGTCGCAGTGGAGGCGTAAAAAGTCCACTCACTTTAAACCTACCTACCTACCTAGTGCTATCAAAAAAGTAATATTATTATAGGCCACATGTGTTTTTTAGGTAAGACTTAAAATTTTAAAAATTTTAAAAAGTTAAAAATAAAATTTTTTTGCTCGCTTAACAGATACGAGGAAAATCAAAAAATTGTCAGTTTTAGAATGAGCATATATTTTCTTACTTAAAAGAGATACAGAAAAATATTTTATTTAAATTTTATTTAAAACAACTATTAAATAATCTACCAATTTCAGATTAAGTATATGGGGCCATGTAAAAAAGTTATCGGACCCAACCTCATTTTTTTAAGTAAAACTCCCTGTTTATAGTAATCTAAAAAATGTCGTAGTAAATTCTCTTAACAAATTTATTGTTATTTTAACAGTTTAAACCACAGAAGAATATGAGACAAAAGCTAGTATTCTAAGAACGAAACTATGTTGATAGTCTATTTGTTATTAACATTTCGCGTCATCATATCTTTTAAGCAAGAAAAAATTTTCAAATTTAGATTTTGATATCACTAACAATTACGAAGTTACCCTATAAACGTAACCGCCAGTATGCCTATCAATCAGGAAAGTCTGTTGACTCCGCTCTGGATGATCTAAGCAGACTCCTGACAAAGTCAATCAATGACAAAGAGATGGCGCTTGGCACATTTCTAGACAGAGAGGGAGCGTTCAATAATGTGCCAACAGGATCGTTATTGAAGGCTCTCACACGAAGAAATAGGGTCAAGAAGCTGCCCACAAGATGGTCTTCTATCACCATTATACAGGGCGATCCTAGTCGACGACCTTCTGGCAAAAATGGCCAAAGAGAGGTTTCACTGCCTCGGCTACGCATACGACATTGTCATCGTAGTTAGAAGCAAGCACTTGGACTTTGCTTCAGAAAGAACGCAAAACGCACTGAATATCGTAGACGAATGGTGCAGGGAAGAAGGCCTGTCGGTTAATCCACAAAAGACCGTTATCGTTCCCTTCAGAAAGAAAAGAGCACTAAGGGCACTGAGATGTCCAAAGTACAATGGAGTGGAAATCCCCTTCTCAAAAGAGGTCAAGTATCTAGGAGTCATTTTTGACCAAAAGATGAACTGGGGACCACACCTCAACAAAGTTGTTCAGAAGGCAAAAATCGCCCTCGGAGATGTCGCAGGCTTTGTGGAAAAAGCTGGGGACTAAACCCAAAGATGAACCTGTGATTGTATAAAATGATAGTAAGACCCATGATAACCTACGGCTCAGTTGCCTAGGGGGCAAGGGTTACACAGACCGTAGCAACCAGATAACTTTAAAGTGTGCACTGGAAGTGCTGCTAAACCTGCCGCCACTCCACATTTACATACAGGGATAAGTAAACGCAGTACTTTATAGACTCAAACGAGGCCAAACTCCAATTATAGGACATCAAAGGACCTCAAGATGACAAATAGAGGAGGACCAAGAGGTCAGCTCATTGTTTGAGATGCCCTCGGACAGGTCAACCCTCGTTTCATCTTCAACAGACACTTGGTCAGCACGCCACGGTTTTCCAAGCGGAAATTGCAGCAATAATGCATTGTGCCGTGCTGATTAAAAAAAAAGGGAGTAAAGGAAAACACATCGTCATTTACTCAGACAGCCAAGCAGCCCTGAAGGCCATCAGTTCTCCAAAAGTTAATTCCAAACTAGTGGGCGACTGCATACAGGCCCTGGAAAAAGTCGGCTTGGCAAACAAACTTACAGTAGCCTGGGTACCAGGCCACGAGGGCCACCCAAAAAAGGAAGAGGCCGACGACCTAGCCAAAAGAGGATCAGCCATGGAAATGATAGGCCCTGAGCCATTCTGTGGAATCTCGGCAGGCCCCTTTAAAGCATGTATTAAGAGCTGGGCAGACAGAGAGTTTCAAAGCTGGTGGGTACAAACACCAGGACAACAACAGGCAAAGCAGTTCATTAAGACCTGCTCGGCCAAGTTTACCTCGGACCTACTGAGCCATAGTCGTAAGGTCGTAAGGATAACGGTAGGTCAACTAACAGGACATTGCAAACTCAACAAGCACCTGGAAAAAATAGGCCCGGTGGAGGATAGCCTGTGTAGGTTCTGCCAGGAGGCTAAAGAAACAGCCGTACATGTGTGGTGCCTCTGTGAAGCACTATGTAGGCTTAGGTTTACTAGGCTTGGTGAGGAAAAGCCAAAACCGGCAAGATATATGGAGTGGCCAGTGTCAAGACTCTGGAGTTTAGTTAAGAAGACGGGCCTAGACAAGGTACTCTAAAGAACGATGGGAGAAACCACAATAAATCTGGTAAGGTTGCAGTGGTGGAGGCCATTTTTGCCATCTCCGCTCAAATAATCTAATCTAATCTAATCTACCCTATAAACGTGTTAAAAATGGGAAACTCTGTATGTAAAGTATCTAAAAGAAAAACAAAAACTGACTTAATGATTATGTAAAAATTAAAGAATTTACTGTAATAAGTCTTTAAGGGTATTTTTATATGACTATAATAAGTAGAAATCAATGCTAAAATTATTTTTAAAACACTTTTGTGAAATTTTCGTACGAAATACAATTAGACGTTAAATTTAGTAAATTTTATGTGAATTTTCCCCAGGAGCCTATATAGAGATGTCAGGAAGTTCTGTAAGGACTTTACTCAAATTTTTGGAGGATTTTATCTTTGGATAGGCCACGAAGGCTAAAGCCTAAGTACTAACGTACCGTGGCAGTCTTAAGTGTGCTGAAAGGGAGTTTGTTCACACGGGACTTAAATATTTAAAAACTGAGAGGAGAAGAAAAATCTTCTGCGGGTAGCAGGTTCCACAGTCTGAACACTCTAAGGATAAAGAAACAAAGAAATCGGGACGTTCGGGGCCTCTCTAGTTGAACTGTAAAAGGATGCATAAAAGTTGTAAAACTTTGGCTCTGTGTTGGCAGCTGCCAGAGAAGGAATTTTACTGGTCGACTCCTCTGGCCAGAAGCCGTTAAAATTCCTACAGAAGAGTGACAGATCCCCTACAGCTCGACGGTGGGCAAGAGCAGGAAGCTTTTCTGTAAGCGTGGGATCAATAATAAAACGAACTTCTTTGAATGGAGTCCAGAATGCAAATTGTTGTAGGAGCCGCCATTCCCCAGACATGAGAAAAATATTCTAAAGGTGGTCTGATTCGGGATACACACAGAGTATACAGATTGAAGGAAGAGAAATACTTTTTGGCTCGAAAGAGGAATCCAAGCTTTTTTAAAGCTGCTAAGGCTATGGATAATGTGTTTGAGGTTATTCTTAAAAATAACGCCGACAAGGTTAAACGAGTCTTGGTTCTGCAGAACTTGGCCGCTCATATGTAACGGAAGAGCATTGGCAGACTGTTGTTGCGACAGCGAACATGACTGTGTTTTGGAGGCATTAAACTAAACAAGATTTTTGGCGCCCCAATTCAAGATATGTTTGAGGTCTTATGAGGAAGACATCCGCTTTGACCTACGCTTGGTTTCCAAATCAGGCTTGTTGACTGGCTTGAGAAATTAAATGTTAGAGTGGTGGGTACTATCGACAACAGAACTATAAATGGGATTGATTGTAGTACTGAGGCCTGGGGCACCTCAGCATTAATTTGGTAAAAGCTGGAAGAATCATCATTCTCAAGAACTGATATACTTAGATTAGAAAGGATACTGGAGAGCCAAGAGCAAAGCTTAGGTGGAAGACCGTAAGAAGGAATTTGGTTAAAAAGCCCATCATGCCAGACCTGAACGAAAGCTTTGGATATGTAAAGAGCACCGATCTAGAATTCACCAAGAAACTCAAGGGACTTGTTCCATTTGTGCAAGACAAAGAAAAGAAGATCAGCTGTTGATCTTCAGTGGCGGAATCCATACTGTCTGTTATGTAAGATCTTATGTTTTCCAGATACTTCAAGATTTCGGAATTAATGCATTTTCCATTACTTTGCAAACAACAGAAAGAAAAGATATGGGTCTTAAGTTAGAAGAAAGAGTTTTGCATTTTTTCTTGGGGACTGATTGCACACTTTCAGCTTTCCAGCTCTCCGGAAAAATGCCCGTGTCGTAAGAAATTCAAAAGAGGCGAGTTAGGATGGGTGCATGCTCGGGGCACATTTTTTTAAGAATATTGCTGGTAGGCCATTTAGCCCAGCCGATTTTTTAGTATTAAGAGAAAAAAGAATACGCTTGATCTGTTTGACTTTAAAAAGATATCGAACATTTTATGAGGAACAGGGGCAACTGTTGGAAAAGGAAGATTAATAGGAGGATCAAGGGTAGAACTGGCAGAAAATTGTTTGGCAAAAAGTTCAGTTTTTTGTTTAGAGGAAGAAAAAGTTTCAACTTTAAAGATAAGGGGTAAAAAAGTATTTGTGCAGAAGTTTTGCTTGCTGCCTCTTTTATATTATGTTGATGTCTGTCAAAACTCCTTAAGCTTAGTCTAAATCCCCACCATTAAGCACTCTACCAATAAATGGCATTTTGCGTATATGTATTGGGCTCAGTTAATACTTTTGAATTTTAGATTTGGACCATTTGTAAATAATAAATTCTGTAAGTTCTGGTTAGTTATGATTGGATTTTTAACGTTATGTCGTATTATTTATTTAAAATAATAAATTTTAGAATTTTCTCTTACTTAAAAAAAAAGATTACATATATATCCGTACTATATTGTCATGTAACTGATATTATTACGCGGAAAACAAACCATTTGATAGTTGCTGAAAAAAATGCGTTAGATAATTTACTTAAATAGATTAATGAATTTTCAAGGATATCGCACTAAAAATATTTTAATAAGGTGCATGAACTACGATGCAATTATTTAATTGCGGCAAATAAATTTATATTGTTTTATAGTTGTTGATTTGGGGTATTATAAGAAAATATTTTATGTTATTGTACATTGTAGAGACAATTTAATTTATTTTTGTACATATTTTAAGAAAAAGGTACTTTTTACGTAAAATGGGTATTTTATTTAAATAAATAAAGTTTTACGTCTCTACATCAGATCCTATTCTCCTTTTAAAAATTTTGTAGATCAGGCTTTTATTAACTTTGTTTAAGAGCATTTACCTTATTGGTAATCAGAGCTGGGACGGATTCTTCAAAAAAGAATCAATTTACGGATCCGGATCCTCGTAAACAAATCGAGTCACCAATACGAATCACAATTCCTTTTTTAAGAAAAAAAGGAATCGAATCCAGGGAATCGATTTCTATTTATCGGATCACGAATCCGGATCATCTTTAGTTTTTATACTTTCAAATGGTAACTACGATACGAATGATACTACCTAATCCAGATGATAAATTAAGCGTTAAAGATTGTAGCACGGAGCCCGAGCCGCGATATATAATTTTAGCCTCATTCTAAAGTGCTGTAACTCTTAGCCCAAATTAGTTTTTGGTAAATATTCTGCATATTTGAATATGTTATTTTTGAGATCAACCCTTAAATGGAACATTTTTTTGAACTGTATTCCAAAACTTGCGATGCTAGATCTTCTAAGATTTTTAAATGTTTTTTGAATAACCTTAAGCAACAAAAAGGGGGAACATCCTATTGTTATTTTAAAAAAAATTTTTTTCTCCGCTTGCGAAATATAAAAATTTTAATTTAAAAAAATAAAAACTCGGTGTAAAGTTTCACAAATTTTTTTTCAGATAAAAATTTTTAAAGTGTTTCGGTCTCACGACCATTTTCAAAGATCTTTTTAAGAAGAATGAGCTTAAAAATAAAATAAAATTATCTTAAACTTACACAGATGGCCTATAGTAAATATTTTATGGCACTAAATTATTTTGATTGCAGCGTCTAAGATGGGCGTACCTACAAAATCTGTTTGAGTATTTGTTAAGTTGTCTTTATTGCTTATAGATTTCTTAATGGCCAAAATTTCCAAATAATCCATTTGTTTACCCTTCTGAATTTTAAAAAGTAATAACTTTACATCCCCATTATTAAAAAAATGATTATTTTCTATGCAGTGTTCCCAAAACCGGTTTTTTCTTGCTTTTAGAATTGAATTTCTGGGGTTTTTTTATTCTATCCTAAAAAAGCCCTGTTTGCCCTATATAGGTTGCGTCACCTCATTACAACATATTTTATATTTTTTTGGTTTTTATTTTGGACTTTTTTCTTTGTTATTTACTAAAACCCTTGCCAAATTATTTTTATTAACTGAAATAAAATTTAAATTTCCCCAATTTGCGAAAATTATTGCTAATTTTATTACTTATACCAGAACATAATTTATAGCAAACCATTTTTTACCCTTACTATCATTTAAAGAAATTTTGTATAAAAATGCTTTTGAATATTTTTTTGTTTTTTTTTCTTATCAGTTTGTTGATGATTGCGGGACTGTATCCATTATTTGTAGCTATTGTTTTTTTTATATTGACTTCTTTTAGGTAGTTTTTTTGGCTTAATGGAACACTTAATAACCTATGAATCAAACTATGGAAGGCCGACATTTTTATTTGCCAAGACTGGTTAAATTTAAAGTATAATTGTATCTGTTGTGGTTGGTTTACGGAAAATATTAAAATCGAATGTATTGTTTTTACGGCTAATTTTCAAACCCAAAAAATTAAGTGAGCTATTTTCTTCCGTTTCTATTGTAAATTTTTAAATTTTTGTTGATGTTATTTATGTATGTTAAGAATTGTGAGAGTTGTCTATCTGTTCCAGTCCATATACAAAAAATTTATCCACGTACCTACCCCAAAAAATAAACATATTTACACAAACTTTCATTCAAATTTGTGGAAAACAAAATTTTTTTAAATTAGCCATAAATTTTTTGGCTAAAAGTGGATTTAAAAGGGGGGTTCCCATAGGGGGACCTTTGGGGTTTTTTATAAATTTTATTATTAAAATTTAAAAAATTCTGATCTAGACATTTTCCCCATGCTTCTGATTAGGTTTTTTGATTGGAGTATTTAAAAATTCTATTATTGATTAATTTTTTTTAAAAAGATTTAAAATTGGGGGGATAGGTATTAAGGAAAAAAGGTTTTTAAAATGAACGAAATAAATTTACTTTTTTGGAGGTTCTTAAGTTTTAATTTATCTACTAATTCTAATGAGTTTCTGACAGAATATGGAGAGGTAAGTCGATATTTTGGAAGTTAGAAGAGGTCTTTATAAATTTAAGACGGGCATTAATATATGAAACGACCGGTCTCATTGGTATATTATCTTTTTTGAATTTTTTGGGATTCCATATAGAACAGGTGCTGTTGGGTTCTTTTTCTTAGAGAATTAGGGTTATTTACGTTAAATTTTGCTTGTAATTGCTTATTTCTTTGTTTATAGATCTATGGAAGGTTGCGGTGGGATCCGATTTTAATTCGACCATCAGAGCTTATTAAGTTTTTTTCCATTTTACCTTTTTTCCCTTTTTCGGCTTTGCTAATGATAAGATTATTAGAGGCTATTTTTTTTTTTGATCTGTTTTTTTTAATTTTTTTTTTTGTGTTGGGGGGTTTGGGGAATTGTTACTATTGAATTTTTTTGCTATTATATATTTATCTTGTAAAAGGGTTTTTTTGAGGCATCTAAAATTAATTCGGTTTTTTTGGTGCTAACATTTCTATGTCTTTTTTGGATTACATGTGTTTTTTGGTTTTGGGCCTTTTTTTTAAAATATTTAATTCTTGAAAATTTTAAAAGTTCATCAGTAAGATTGACAACTCGATCATAAAAAATTTAAAAATTTGGATTTTTTCATTATGTTGGTCTATGACGTTTTGTTTGACTTGTTTACCTTGTTACCTGTTAAATCCACTCTTAGGAAGTGTTTATGGCTAAAATTTGAAAATATTTTTTTTCCACAAATTTGAAAAAAAGTTTTTGTAAATATGTTTTTTTTTTTGGGTAGGTACGTGGATGACATTTTTTTTTATGGACTGGAACAGATAGACAACCCCTCACAATTTTTAACAAAAAAAATAACATCAACAAAAAAAATTAAAAATTACAATAGAAACGGAAGAAAATAGCCCACTTAACTTTTTTTATTTGAAAATTAGCCGTAAAAACAATACATTCGATTTTTTTTATTTTCCGTAAACCAACCACAACAGATACAATTATACATGCAAATTCTAACCAGTCTTGGCAAATAAAAATGTCGGGGCCCTTCCCCGTTTTTTCCCCAGGTTATTAAGTGTTCCATTAAAAAAGAAAACTACCTAAAAAAAGGGGGAATATAATAAAAACAATAGCTACAAATAATGGATACAGTCCCGCAATCATCAAAAAAATGATAAAAAAAAAAAAAAATAAAAATATTCAAAAGCATTTTTATACACACATTTCTTTTAAAAGATAGTAAGGCAAAAAAAAGGTTTTTATAAATTATGTCTCTGGTATAAGTAATAAAATTAGAATAATTTTCGAAAATTGGGGAATTAATTTATTTCAGTTAATAAAAATAATTTGGAAAGGGGTTTTTTGTAAATAACAAAAAAAAAAGCCCCAAGAATCAAAACCCCGGAAAATATAAAATATGTTGTAATAAAAAATTTACCAACCTTTTAGGGCAAACAGGGCGTTCTTTACAGGATAGAATAAAAAAACACAGAAATTAAATTCTACACAGAAAAGAAATCCCGGGTTTTTTGGGGAACACTGCATAGACAATAATCTTTTTTTTAAAATGGGGATGAAAAATTTTTTACATAACTTTCCCCGAAGGGTAAACAAATGGATTTTTTGGGGAATTTTGGCCATTAAGAAATCTATAAGCAATAAAGACAACTTAACAAATACTCAAACAGATTTTGTAGGTACGCCCATCTTAGACGCTGCAATCAAAAAAAATTTGTGCCATAAATATTTACTATGGGATCTTTTAAGTTTAAGATAATTTTATTTTATTTTAAGCTAAAATTTTCCCAAAAGATTTTTAAAAAGGTCGTGAGAAAAAAACCCTGTCGGGTTATCTGAAAAAAAAATTTTCCCACCAGTGTTTTTTTTTAAAATTTAAAAAATTTTTTTAAAAGTTTCACCTAGAGCCTACCGCAAATTCAATAGAAATTATATAAAAATATATTAAAATTTAAATTTATTTTTGTAAGACACCCTAAATAGTAATAATGAAATTTCCCATTTAAAAGTTCCTTAGGGTTGTCTCAAAGGTAACATAACAAAGAAACATTAGGATCGAGCAATCAAAACTTTTAAGATCAAATGCAAGTAAAATTTATGACCGTTTTTGGATACCACACTCTTTGGTTGCAAAAAAATGTTTCATTTAAATGTTCTCTCTGGACCTGAAAAACAACATATTTTGGTTAAAAGCACATGTTAGGTGTGTTTCCTTATTTAATTATCTTTATTTTCGAAAATCAATGTGAAGCTGATTATGAATCTTAGGTAAAAATTTAAAATGGGAGATTCAAAATTGTGGATTTTGGTATTTTTAAACCTATTTGCCTCAAATTCAGAATATAACGGTTTTTAAGGGTGCTAGGTCAAAATCTGGAAATTAATAATCTTAGGTGAAAATTTGAAAATATAAAATGGCGTATTTAAAATGGCAGACTTTGCATTTATAAACTGATTTGTCTCAAATTAGAAATATAAGGAATTGATTCCCTTTTGGAATCGAAGTGTATGGTGGGGACAGCTGAATCGATTGCAGCGACCGACTTTTGGGTTTTGGGCGTAGCCGAACAACTTTCGAATTTGAAGTATAAAGACGAAAAACTTACCCGTTTCTTGCAGTGTATCATTTATTATTATTTAATAGACTACGTAATCAAGGACTATCTGCAGAACTGACTATAGTGTCTGTGTAGTCTTTTGTGATTGTGAATAGAAAAAATGGCTATAAAGCCTTCAAGTAAGTTAAGTATATATTAGTGTTAAGTATATTGGAAAAGTCCTAGACTTCTAAGTTTGTCAAATGATTTTTTACTTATCGGGCCAATTATAACACTTCACTGACATAACCTCAAAATTACATAAACATTCCTAAAATTCCGCCGATTTTCTCCTAGGAGATTTAACCAGAAGTTATTGTGACATTTGTAATGTTATTCAACAGTCATTTAAAGTGCTGACCAGGTTTATATATATTTATTTACAAAAAATAAATAGATTTTATAAGTAATCTTACATCTTTTTTACGGCTTTCAAGCATGATTTTACGCAGCCGTCAGGTATCATTTTTATCGTGTACAGTGTCAATAGGAGCAATAGGTTTTTATAAAATTAAATTTAAATTTATTTTCAATATTCTTGATTAAGTTATCTATGGCCAATATATCCTTACGTTTTATGGGATGAATTCTGGATCACTGTGTAAGTTTAATTTTTCCTTGATCAACTGTACTTTCTGAAACTATACTGCATCCAAACTAAGTAGCAACTATGGTTACTTTTTGGACTAATGATACGAATTTTGATTTATTTGCCTGGACTATCCGGACAGCGTCTTGGCATTGTCTTCTATGGCACGACGCAACCTTAGAAAAATGTATGTCAAATCACGGAAAACAATGTCCCAAAAATTTTCTCATAAAACAGTAAACATACCTGCTTTAGACAATACGTAATAAATATAGAAGCGTCTAAATGCAGTAGATTTTGTCACGATGAGGAGGGACAATATCTTCTGTTTCTTGGCGTTATCGTGTCGATGTTATTTGTTTCAGTTTGCAGTTTAGCAACACCATCTTAACTTTGCTTGTGGTTAGTTCTGGTTAGTATTAATCTCGCACAAATATCTATCTCAATTTTGCTTTAAATTGTATGCATTTCAAATATTTGCGTCAGAAAAATTGTTGAACGAAAAAAATATAACTGACTATGAATGGTTTTAGAAAAACATAAATAACACAGATCCACAAAAAAAGCTGTGCGTATGAGTGTCGAAATAAAATTTTCTGGTGTATTTTTTCTGCTAAATACGAATCTGGAGTCAAAATTGTGGGTTAAGCAGCCAAAAATAGGGAAAGGTTTTTAAATTAACGACTTTTTCAAAAAATTTAAAACGTCAATATCTCAATAACGATAAATGATACACAAAACTTTATGTAACGTAAACTATGTATTTTTACAAGACATTTAATTAAAGTTATTTAATATTTTTGTTCAAATGCAACATGTTTCGAGTTATAATCAAAAAACCGAATTTTCAGATTTTTTCAAAGTATACCCTTGGAAAAATTTGAAAATTAAATTTATTTATTTTACATTTTTTTTCCGCTAATTTTGAGTGATTTAATTAATAATGATATAGTGAAATAAATAAATACATTGATTTAATATGAAAAAAAAAACCAAAATCACATAAATAAAAAAATATTTTCCTTCTATTTTGTACTGAAATTCCTTGTCAAAATTACATTTCCGTTTATATCTGCTTTATTATTTATCTTATCAAAAATGTTTATATAACATTTTATATAGACAATTTGGCAAGTTCTATTTTTTGTTATATTAAGTTTTTTGTATCGCTTATAGTTTAAATTCTAATTTAAACATTCGGTCAGATTTCAATGTACGTATCGGTTTTTAAGTGTTTCTTGATTTTGAACTGTTTGGCTTCAATTTTGGCTTCAGATTCGTGTTTAGCGAAAAAAATACACCAGAAAATCTTAGTTTGACACCCAGCTCACACACACTTTATTTTGTGGACCTGTGTAATTTTACGATAAAATTTTAATCAAATCCACGGAAAAAAAACAAATAGAGAATGTTAAAAGTTCCAATTAAGCATCTGGTATATATTTAATGTGGGTCCCATATCTTAATTTAAGATAAATTACTTAAAAAAACCTAGAGCCGCTACTGAGTAGTTACCAGTCAGTTCTGTTTTCTACTAACTAAAACTAGCAAAACCAAAACTAGTTCTGGTTAGTCCTGATTAGCAGTAACCAGAACTAACTAAAAAGAAAAGGCACTTATCGGCCAACGTTAATAAAAATTCACCAAATGCAAAATCTTAGTAACTATTTTTATGTATTCGAATAAAATAATAAATTAGGAAAACAGAAAAATTAAAGAATCACCACAAAAAAAGTAGATTTTTAGCCTATTTTCTCACCCTTGCCAAAGACCTTAAAAAAGACATAAAATATTCTGCATATGTCAAAGTATCAGTAATGAAAAATCAAGATAAGCATATTTTTCAGTTTTGCGAAAAATGTCGAAAATCATTCCCAATTAGGGGTTAATATAATGACGCAAAACTGAAATATATAAATAATATACATACGAATAAAGGCAATTCTAATTGTATTTTTTCTATAAAATAAAATCTAAAAAATAGAACATAATTTAATTTGATATTAATAAGGACGTAATATAGTTGATAGTCCTTTCTTTAACATGCTAAGAGGGTTAAATCATCCCCTAAATATAAAAAAAATCAAAAATAACTTGAAAAATTGAAACGTAACCTATTCTGTAACACTTGCAGAACAGGTTACATTTGCTTCGGCTTAGCTTTTCGCCTGGTAAAGCAGTAATGTCGTGAGTACAATGTACCTAATTAAGGTAAGATAATTAATTAAGGAAAAAAGATGGGCGCCACGGTATTTCCTTTTATTGTTACTTTTAATTAGAATTTAACTTGGTGGGAAACACCGAAATTAACAAGTTTAGAGCCTAAGCTGTTGTTATTAATTTCACAAGGTAGGAATTTAAATTCATAAACAGTCAGTTAAAATAAATGGTTTTTATTCATATGCTTAGGAATAAACTATTAAAAAATATAATTTTAATTAATTAGAAACAAACCTCCCTGACGATTATTTCTATAAACTTAACGCAATCTTTATTCCTGATGTAATACGCATAATACCGTGTACTTGATCAAGCATCCGTAATATTATAAGCAATTAACCCCCTTTTAAATCAACTAAAAAATTAACTTCCCTATCAGATCGGTTCTTACAATTTTGATAGTTGTTTTACATTATTTACAAACGATATTATAAGAAAAGAGAAACATGTCATCAAATGTAGGTTAATTATTTAGTTTTTAAAAAATAATAAAATTTAAATTTCTTCTAAGATAAAAAGATAAACAAAAAAATTATGGCGGCGATGTTGGTATTCCCCATAAAAAAGGAAAGGTAAAACCTGTTTTCCTGTTGTTTTCGGACAAAATGGCTGCTGGACGACGCCCTGCTCCTACACTAGTAGTGGTCACGTGAAGAGCCAAACCATACAGGAACGATTGTCGAAACTGGATGAATTTACCAAACGAAAAATCGTAAAAACCCTGTTTGAAGAAAAACAGTATTAGGACCCTTAAAATTCATTACTAAAGACCAAACAATTTATAGTGATAATAAACTCAGTATTATACAGATATTTATGGGTATTTTAAGTATGAGTTAACTCACCATAAATGCGGGTTACAGGCTACCAACGGAGGAAGTCAGTGGCTACTCTTACAGAGAAATGAACATTGCACACTGCTATAAAAAACACCAAAATTAGCAAGATGACTTGGATAAAACTAGATTTGAAAATTGAAAGAAAATAGCATTTATCACTATATTAGAATTTTAACATACCTGTTTGCAAATCAACCGTTAATAGTCCTGATAAAACATCACCAGTTGACCATAGCACGCCATACCACCAGAAAATATGCAAATTTTAATGAATCACACGGAATTGGCAGAACCGTCATTAGGCAAAAAAAACCACCTGAGCAAGAAAAGAGAAACTGTTGTCTCGCTGGTATAAAATCTGTTGCCCGGGACGAGAGAATCTACTGATCGTACCAGGGAAATTTTTAAAAGGTATGGCCCAATGCTATGGCCCATTCGATCAAAGCAGCCCAGTATAAAATAACTGTCAGATTTGCCCATTCTCGCAATAACAAAATTCATGAAATAATTAATGGTTTTCCCACTTAACACGATAAATCAATGTCAGTTAGGCAACACATTATATCTTTATAAGGGGAAAACCTTTTAATGCATCGGGGACGCGGGCTATGATATCCGCGCGTACCATCCAAACCTTTGGGGTCTTCGTCTCATCAATCCCCGTTTTCGTTGGGTTTGTGCCCTTTGCGCCGTATTAGTTTCGGTTGTTTTTCCTTGTGTGATTATATTTTGTGGATGAGGAGTTTTGGATTGATAAAATTATTTTATTTTAGGATTAGTGTTTATTTAATTGGACTATAATTTTTTGTTTTTTGTTTGTTTTAATATCTAACAAAATGATGGAGGTTTATGGTTTGTCTTCAAAACCAAGGGGAAATCCCGCATTTTTTACTTTAGGTAATATTTTATATTTAAATTAGGTGTTTCTTATGAGAGTAACTTAGAAACGAATAAATAATAATACCTTATCAATATGAATAATAAAAATAAAATTCTAGGGAAATACAAGGGGAAGTAAGGCAATCTTAACTATCTTTAGTGATTACCACAATGTTTGTGTGTTTTTCTGTGGATTATAAAAAAAAAAATGGGTTTACATTTAGGTACTTTTATTTCATTTAACAATTTAGTTTAAAATTTATTTTAAAAAAAACGTTTTTATTTATTTACAAAGATTTTGGTAAAAAAAAAACCCCGAAAATTCAACCATTTAAATAAAGGCAAAGTATTTTTCCATATTATATCAGATGATAATAAAATCCAAATTAACAAAATTTTAAAATTTTCTACGGGGGAATCGTTGAATAAAAAAATTTTTTGCAAAAAAAAAGTGAATGAAATTTGACATATGGTTTTTAAAATTTTAAAAAAGGTAAAAAAATTTTATAAGTGGGGTTTTCCCCCCACTCCAAAAGGAAACCCGCATTGCCGACCCCCGATTCCGCTGCCCGGGGGCTGGAAATTTTTTTACAGTAGGGTTCCATACCCTTTAAAAATTCCTTTTTGGATCCCCCTTTTTATCGAAGCTTTTTTGGGAAAAACGATCTGAAACTTTTTTAGTCAGGAGGGTTAGGGAAAGGGGGGAAAGGGGGGCCCCAATTTTATTTTTTAACAAAACATTTTTAAAAAAATTGTTAAATTTTTTTATAAAAAAAAAACCCCAATTTGTTGATATAATTAAATATAATTTAAAAGTTATAAGGGGAAAACAAAAAAAAAACCCCTTGTAGTTTTAAAACCCCCACAAAATCTGGGGAAATATTAGGGGGATATTTTAAATTCCTGAAAAAAAACCCTTTTTTTTTTCCCCCACCGGTATCTATCAAGGGGAAACCACCTGTAAGAGGGTGAAGACCCCAAACCCCTTAAAAAATACGAAAATATCATAGCAAATAAGAAAACTGTCAAATTTTTTGAAAGATCTTACTTTTTTTAAAAAAAAGTTTGGGGCTGACTTTATTTAATTTTTTAAATTTTTTTTTGGGTTAAAATAACCCTTTTTTTAGTGGGTGAAATCATCCGTTAAATAAAAAAAAAAGAAAAAAAAAAATTAGAAAAAAAGGAAAAAACTAAATATTCAAAATTTTTTTTGAAATTTAAACCGTTTTTCTCAGCAGTATCTTTTAAAAAAACCCCCCCATGAAAAAAAGGGGGAAAACCTTCCCCCCCAAAATTATAACCCAGAAAAAACTTAATATAAGAACATATTTTTTTTTTCGGGGGGGTTTCAACAAATTTTTAAAATTAATTTCATTAAAAAAAAATTTTTTAAAATTTTGGGGGAAAAAATCTTTCTGATCCCCAAAATAAAAAAAAATTAAAAAAAATTGAAATTTTTTTTAATTTTTCATGTCATTTTGTTTTGTATTTATCACGTTCGGGGTGTTCCCCCCTTTTGGGGTGGTTTTCTTATGATACCGGGGGGAAAATTTTTAAATTTTTTTAATTTTAATTTTTAATATTTTTTTGGTTTTTCGATTTTGTAGTAATATTTGATTATTTTTTTTTTTGGGGGGAATTTAACTCCCCAAAAATTGGGGTGAATTTTTAACTGAATTACAGCCCCCCTTATTAGACAAAATTTTTTTTATTTGTTGGGGTTTTTAATTTTATATAAAAATACAATAAGAATCGCTTTTATCCTTATTGTTATTATTCATATATTTCAGTTTTGCATCATATCAACCCCTAATTTTCGGTATCTTTCGAAAACCAAAAAAAAATGCTCATCTTGATTTTTCACAACCGATAATTTGGCATATGCAGTATATTTTTAGGATTTTTTTAAGATCCCTGGGCAAGAGTAAAAAAATAGACTAACTTTGCGGACTCTTTAATTTTTATAGTAGATATTGTCCTTTGCAATGAGAAAATTTCTTGCAACAAATTCTACTGCAATCAGACGCTTCAATATTCAGCACGTGATTTAGTAACGCAGGAGAAAATATCGACCCTTTACATTTTTCTAAGGTTGCGTTGCGCCATAGGAGACAATGCCAATACGCATCCGGGAAATGGTATAGGAGTATGCAACAAATATGTTTAATTCGATCATTTACCCATGTACTATTATGACGTTTTCATATAGGTACTGCATTTTTTTTTGGGAAAACCTTTTTTAAAATTTTTTATTTGTATCTGGGGTTTAGTTCGTTTTTTTATAACTAATTTACGAAAAAACTACTTTTTAAAAAAACTTAACGAGGAACAGACCGATCTTGTTAATAAAATTGCCAAAGAAAATGGGTTTAAAAATTTTTTTCCCTTTTGGTAGAGGAGGGGGCAAAAAAGGAGATAATTATTTGGGAAAAAATTTTTTTAAAAATTTTTAAAAGGGAAAAGGTAATGATTAAAAATAATTATAATAATAGTAATAGTAATATATTGCTTTATTTTCATATGAAATTATACATCTTTTCGACAAAGCAGAATAAAATAAAACTATACTAATAACAAAGAATAATAATAAATTGTACCTTATAATGAGGAAAAAGACAATTTAATGGTTCTATGCAATAACTCTATTCTAAATTATCTCCAAAGTATTTAGACAATACATAATAAGCCTTTCCTACCAAGAAGTTTTGATTGACAATTTGAATTTATAAAAAATACGTAAATTTTTATTCTTCTTGCTGTGCCATACTCTATTTAGAGTGTAGGCGCCCTTTCGCACATATCTGTGTTTTGCTTACCAACTAGACACAGATATGGGGGAATTTTAAAAAATTGCCTTCCGAAGCACATTTGGGGGGGTTTACTAGGCAGAAATACTACACAGTGGTTTGCCCCTGCCTTCTGTGAGGTGACGGCAAGGGAAAAAGAATGGATAATGCGGGATTGGGAAACCGGGTATTCAACGGTGAGAGGGTTACTTACTTACAAACAGCTTTTTTTGTTACGGGACATATGTATTTAAATTCCTAAGACTACGTGTGTATATACAAGATATTTACAATACATAAACATAAGTATAAAAAAGGGGTCCCTTAAGTTCTGCACAAATGGGAATTTTTTTTTTTATTAATTTTTCAGAAAATTTTATTCTTTATAAAAAATTCTTTCATGGTCCAAAACCTACAATGTAACTGTCAGATATTAAATTTTTTTCAGACGTTTCGGGGTTTGTCAAAAAATTTTTTTCCCGAAAAACTACCTTTTTTTTTAACAAATCGAAAAAAGTTATTTGGGTTTATCAGAACCAAAAAACACGTTTAAATATGCAATTATGCCCATTTACGATGAAAAATTAGGGTCTGTCCCTTTAAATTCTGTACATATGGGAAACTTTTTTAATATTAATGAAAGAAAAAAA